>BPLQ01012862.1:10959-26507 GCA_021605075.1 Caerostris darwini | reverse complement strand
ATAGTCCAGGCACACTAATGTGACCCCCACCTACTTTCGACGTCAACGTGAAATAACCCATCACAAAAGGCAGGTGGCAGCACATTGCAGTGGAGTGTATATAAAGAATTCCACTCAATACCACACTCCACTTTAAGCCAGAACATACAAGAGTGTATATTCTGGCTTTTGACAGGTGGTCACATTAATGTGACTGGACTGTGTATAATCATATAGAATCTATAGAATATAACCACATGGAATCTATAGAATATAATCATAGGATAGAATTTCTATACACACGAGGGAACACACACAAGAGAGCATTGGAACCTGAATACCATGCAGAAGGGAAGAAGAAGAAAACTCACCGGTATGTCGAGCTGTGTGCGGTCGGAGGTGAGGGTGCGCACGTGGGGGAAGGGTTCGAACACGGGGTCCGGGTAGTAGAGCAGCTGGGAGAGGTCCCGTCGCAGCAGGGGCAGCTGTCGCAGCTCGCCCACCCCGTCCATGCTGAA
The DNA here is from genome assembly GCA_021605075.1 of Caerostris darwini. Taxonomy (NCBI): domain Eukaryota; kingdom Metazoa; phylum Arthropoda; class Arachnida; order Araneae; family Araneidae; genus Caerostris; species Caerostris darwini. Next base: position 26,010 of record BPLQ01012862.1, on the reverse strand, counting down.
GGCGACGTGCGTGACGAGGGGGGCGCGCTCGGTGGGGGCGTGCAGCCCCGGCTGGCGGAGGGGAGGGGTACTGCACACCATGGAGGTGCCGCCCTCCCGCACTTGACACGGCTGTTCGGGAAAGAGAGAGAGAGAGAACACGTCATTGCACAAAGATCATACACATTAAATATCCAAACCAACCTGTTTAATAAGTGTCAGAATATGAAAGAAACGTGAAGAAGCATAGATGCAGACTTCGACTAAGCAGACTTGTTGTGATTCGAATAGAAATTGGCCATTGTATCTGAATATCTTTTGATATCCAGAATTTACTGATTTTGATTGACGTAGAAGATTGATTACTTGTTGGAGTCCGATAAATTGCCACCTTTTTCCATGTTACAACGATTCGAACTGTGATATGACAGAATATGATCAGCATTCTAACATCCTTAATACCTTTTTTTTTTTTTTTTTGGCCTTCCAGATAATTCATTCTGCGTAATTCACAAGTGGTTTTAATGTTTTGGTTAATCGGTATACTCATACAATAATCCGCTCCCTTTATTATTGGTTTTGATCATCAATATACATGAATATTTTGTCTTTATCACTATTTATATGCATGGATCTGGTGAGAAGTTGGTCAAGAAGATTCCTTTCTGGAAAAATTTCTTAATTAACGTTAATTAATAAAGGGATAACATTAATTAAACTTTCATCTTGATTCAACGTCTTAAAACTCAATTGGTTGGAGATTAGGTCGATGAGGAAAATAAGAATTCTGTTTTTTTTTTTCAAAAAAACTATCAGGAAAAGAAAAAGCAAGCTTTTACATCAATCACTGATTACTATGACTACTTTGCAACTTCTCATTTGGAATTTCATGCCTACGACAAAGTTTTTTTATTGATTAAAATCAGCACTTATATTATGGGATTGGCAAGAACGGATATTTTTTGCTGGCCCAATAGAATTGCTATTGCCTTAAACATTCTTATTTCGATTCTCTCTTACAATTTCAAAACTTACCTTAGGATTTTGAAACATTATACATACTACTGTGACCAAAAAGTAAGACCAATTATTTTTTTTCAAAACTCTTTATTTATTCTTCCAAATTTATTTCATCTCCTTCAAAGTATCATCATATGCATACTTTCATCACCTGCGGACACAATGCACTCATGCCAACTTTTTTTCCAATCCTCAATGCATGCTCAAATGTCACCGGCACCTTCAAAGCGCGCGGCGATTCACGTTGAATCTCTTCAATCGACACAAAACGGTGTCCCCGGAGTGGTTTTTTGAGTTTAGGGAATAGCCGGAAGTCGCAAGGTGGGAATACGGTGGCTGTGGTTAATTTCGGCGAAAAGTTGACGAAGAGTCAATGCAGTGCGAGTCGCACATGATCTTACTTTTTGGACATGTTGACCATACATATCCTTTAAGAAATGCGGCATTGTTTTTTTCTTTCAAATTACACTTACATTTTTACCAGGCTGAGTTGTTCCTAATTAACTCAACTCTAAGTTGAAATCGGACTTTAATGCAAGTGTTTTGCTTTTAGAATATGAAACACATTTTTCACAGAATGGATTACCAAGATTTTATTTTTATAAAAATGGATTCTCTTTTCGATGAACGCTCAACATTTAGATAAAATGACAAAGCAAGGAATGCCAAAAGATCTCACCTCATGGAACTCCAGCTTCTCGCCCGTGAGCGTGGAGGCGACCATCACTATCATCTCGGGGCGGGCGACGCTGTCCAGGTGCAGCCCTTCCACCGTCAGGTTCAGCGCCCCGCTGAAAACAGAAAGGTTCTTACAGTGGTGGTAATTTAGCACGAAACACTCATTTGTGTGGAAATCATGCAAATATTTCACTTTCGTTTTGCATCCGAGTCCGACGTCCTATGCTGAAAGCATATAATGGGTCGTGACGTCGGACACGGATGTATACATTGATAATCCTATTAAGTATTGCTAACTTGTCTTGTTCAAAATAAAAATATCAATTATATTGCTTCTATGCTTCAAAATTATATTTATCTTCTTGAAAATTGGTTAACTAACTGGAGTATTAAACTAAACGTTACTGAAACTGAAGCTGTTCTCTATACTTGGAAAAGTCCTAATTTTCCTAATATTACTCTTTTTAACGCTCCTATAACTTGGTCAAATGAAGCAAAATACCTTGGAGTCATACTTGACAAGCATCTCACTTATCATTCTCACGTCAATTATGTCAAAAATAAATTCAATATGGCTGTTAAAAAACTCCTCTTATCTCTCGCAATAGTCATGCAAACATTGATATTAAGATTCTTATCTATATGGTCTACATGCGTCCCATTATAACACGGAAGGAAAGAAATTACTTGGTAAATTTGGTTGGCGAGAATTTCCTTGAAATTCTCGCCAACCAAACAATCTGCTTACAAAGATGTGGAAGGAAAAAGATTTCTCTTCGTGGTGCACTTCTGAAAAGGGTCGTACCTGTTTCGGAGTACCCATTGGGTAAATATACCCCGGAAACCTCCACATAATCATTAATATAGTTAAATTTACATTATGGAAATTACATCGTGAATTTAGATTAAAAAAAGAAAAGAAAATGTACGCTATTAAGTTAAATGATAAAAATAAAAGAAATAAGTTCAAGTTACTCAGGTATAATTAGGTTTGGTTTGTTGCTCTACAGTCATCTTATGCACACTGTAGGCTAAATAGACCGGGACCTACAGTTTAAAGTGAATTCCGAACCACTACAAACACCCATGGCACCGCCGGGACTCGAACCCGAAACCAGTGGTACCGAGCGTCAGAGCGCTAGCCACTCGGCCAACAGGCCCCCCAGGTATAATTAGGAGTCCGTAACACTCAGCTCAGTTTTTCTCCGTGGACGTTCAGTGAATTAATGAAAAATAAATATTAATTATATTTAGAATTTAAAAAGGAGAGACTCACCTGACCGTGGTGACCTGGGGGTGGATGCGCAGCACCTGGGGGTCGGGGCGGAAAACGAACTCCCTGAAGAGCGGCACCCCGAAGTCCCGGTCCGTGGAGGCCTCGATTTCCACGATGGCGTCGTCCACGTACATCTCCACGGGACCCCTCCGCTCTTCCTCGCCGCTCCAACGACCCGTAATGCACCAGGCGGAGCTCTCGTGGATCCTGTTCGTCAACAAAAGGTGGAAAATCTCAGTTTTTCAATACACATAAAGACCATCTTAACATTGACACAAAGTATAGTAATATAATTAATTAATTTTAGTTTTTTTTAGATTTAAGTTGTATGTATCTACCAATAGATGGCGACAGATGTAAGAGGAAAATTTCAACTTTATTTATAAAGGATTTTTACGCAGAACTTTAAGGTGCACAGTAGTATGTACACTATAGGTAAGGCCTATAGTGTGCATACTACTGTTCCCAAAAAGTAAGCCCAATTATTATTTTTTTTCAAAAACCCTTTATTTATTCTTCCTGATTTATTCCATCGCCTTCAAAGTAATCCCCTCCGGACACAATACACTGATGCCAACTTTTTTTCAAATCAGCAATGCATGCTAAAAAGTCATCGGCAGGAATGACCTTCAAAGCGCGCGTTGAATCTCTTCAATCGAATCAAAACGGTGTCCCCGGAGTGATCTTTTGAGTTTAGGGAATAGCCACAAGTCGCACGGTGTGAACACGGCGAAACGATATGGGTTTCATTTTTGGTGAAAAAGTCACGAAGAATCAATGCAGGATGCGCTGGCACATTCAGTGTTTTCGGTACCAATCGAAATGTGACGCGTTTGAGACTTAAAATGGAATAGACCGATCCTTTTGAAATTCCAACATCAGCAGCAAGGCCTCTAATTGTAAATCGACTGTTTGCAAGCACCCAATCTTTAATTTTTTGGACATGTGCTTCGTCGGTTGAGGTGGAGGGTGGACCAAAGTGCTCTTCGTCTTCAACGCGCTATCTGCCTTCTTTGAACTGTTTATACCACTTCTAAACATTTCTTTCCGATATAAGAATGCTCACTGAATGCCTTCTGCAACATTCTATACGTTTCCGAAAATACAATTGAATGCAAGTTCTTTGCTCAATGAATTCAGACATTTCAAAAATCGCCAGAATCAGTTTTAGCATCTGACAAAGTCAAGCGTAACTCAAACACTAATGATTATTTTGACGTCCAATTTCTCACAGATGTCAAGGACAGTGCCAGCAACCTAAAAAAGAAAAAAAATTCCATAAGCTCCGGGAATTTTAAATTGAAAATGGCTCTTACTTTTTGGACACAGTTGTGGACAGCGTATATGGAAAGGAATTGAAATGACTATTTGACAATAACTCAACACAAGTTTCTGTTAATAAATGTATAAAAGCGCTTTTTAATAACGCTTAACAGGAGTGTTTTAATTACACTTCTTCTATTCCGGGCTGAAACCGGGCAACGGATTGATGAAATAGATGGACTATACACCAGAAGTGCAGAAGAATCTTCAAAAATAAAAATGAGTTCAAAATTATTCACTGGGCGGCGATACAATACGTTAAATTCAGCACAAGAAATGACTTAAAACCCAATAAAAATGACAATTTCAACATTTTAAGAACAAGGTTGATAAGCAGGAATGAAAATATTTGGTAATTTTCATACCTGCACGAGGCACAAAATGACTCTTGACATAAAACAATAGAACAACATTAAACTTCAATTCACGATGGTGGTCCACATATGTAAACAATGTAAATACTACTGCTGCGATGCGTGAGATAAAGAAATTACGCCATTGTCTGTAAAAGGTGTACGGGCCATGATGGCGCAAATAAGAAAAGATCGGAAAATGAAAAGTGCAAGTTAGAGGAGGACATAAAACCGTCACTCAGCAGGTTGTCGAGGCAGCTAATGCACAGACATGTGGTACTGGTGCCAGTAGTGCACGTGTAGCAACTCGACAAACAGATGTTTTATATAACACCATACGAAATACGAAACACAATGCATTCATTGATTGCTTTTCTTTTCTTTTCTCAATACATTACCCCCGTACCTAGTTCAAGCAGTTAGCGAGAGGAACATCGATGGGCCTCATGTAGACCACGATTAGCACACCGATGGATGTTGGGAAGACAAACTTTTAGGAGTGATTAACCCGTATTTGCGTGGCGTATAGGAGAAACCCGCGCAACTTTCTACTAGGCAGTCAGACTATCGTTGCGAGATGCATTACACATCTTAATCGTCAAAGAGTCTCTTCGTTTCTGAAAGCAGTGACAACAAAAATGGCACCAGCTGATTAGAACCTCTACCTCTAGAGCCACCAGTCGGCATATAATTACTAGACTTAATGTAAAATGCAAAATGTCCGCATATAAATACAAGTCAATAAATGTTGAAACGTCATTTTTATTTCGCTGTTGATCAATATATATGACGAGTTTCCAGAATATAATGACTTAGCGGACATTTACAGAATTATAATGATCGAGTTGTAAAGGTTGTAAAATCGAACAATGCTAATGGTCGACATACAGAGGTCCAATTTTTTTTTCGAGTTACGGAGGGAAAATGTATACCAAAATGGCTTGTGGGAATGGACTCATTATTTCGACTTATAGAGGGTTGAAATTTCGAGTCATGGAGGTTTTGGGGCTTGAAGTGAAGGGAACAAAAATTGTTTTCGAATTGGAGTTTTTCAACTTATCGAGGTTCGACTTAAAGAGGTTCTACTGTATTTAAACAAACCAGACAACGCCGAGCTAATTTATATAATATAAAGCTTTTTTTTTCTTTCTAATGCTGCTGGCAAACAAAGACAGCTTGGTCTTTGGATGCCTTAAGGCAAGTGCTACAGAGACGTACTCACTTTGCACCCCTGGGGGCGCGTGTCACTTGAAGATAAGCCACGGACGCGGAGTAACAATGCCCCCGCAACGCTCTACGATCCTATTAGGACCGGGACCTACTATTTAAAGTGGATTCCGAACCACTACAAACAACCATGGCACCGCCGGGACTCGAACCTGAAACCTGTAGTACCGAGAGCCAGAGCGCTAGCCACTCGGCTATTCAGGCCCATATAATATAAAGCGAGTTATTGAAAATCTCAAACCTTTGATTCTGCACCAGTTTTTTTTTTCGAATAAAATCCTCTAAAATTAAAAATGTTTTACTTTCTGCATCCAGACAATGTCAGCTAATTTCTGCTAGTTTTATAGTAAAGTTAAGCTTCATATGAAGCTTCTGAAAGCTCAAGAAAGAGGTATCACTATACTCTAGTTAATTCGCACATACTTTTTACCGATTCATAGAATTTGAAACGAAAGCCATTAAAAAATATTCCTTGAAGAGGGAAGAAAAATGAGACATCCAAAGATTCTGTAAAATTCCCAAACACCTATGATTACATGAAGAATAGAAAACATAAAAAAGGTATTACGCACCTGACCACTATGCAAGGCACTCCGGCTACAGTGATGCTGTGAGTGAATCCTGCATCCAGTCCATTCCCGAAAAGAGTGACGTTGGTGCCGCCAGACGCGGGACCCCGACCCGGGTACACTCCGTACAGCCGAGGCACCTGAAAGAAAAGAACATGCTTTCACAAATCGCGCATTTTTTTTACTAGACATGCTATTCCATCTCTCACCCAGATTCTTATTCGTTATTTCAATTCCTTCTATTAGTTCACACTCTCCCTATATATATCTTGTTCACATTTTCAATCGTTAACAAAATACTTTTCATTCACCCACTACAAATTCAAATAAATTTTTTTTGAACTTGTAGTGGATGACATTGGATGTTAATACAGTTTTTGCAAATATTAACACATTAATTAAAGTTAATTAATTAATTTTAATTTTTTTTTAGATTTAAGTTGCATGTATCTAATAATAGATGGCGCCAAATAAACTTAAAAAAAATTATTTATAAAGGACTTTCTGCAATAGAGTAAGAAAAAAAGTAGGAATTGACTTAAAATTTTTTTATATTACTTGTTAAATTTGTTGTCGCCTGCTAGCGACTAGTTGTGTCATGTGGTTTCGTGTTGTAGGCGTCTGGTGGATAATAACACTCTACTCTTTCTCTTTATATTAATTTATTTACAATACTTTACGTACAATACTTTAATACATACAACGCCCTGTGCCTCTTCTACACTATCAATTCTATTCTATACTTAAAAACCATAAACACTTCACATTCATCACATATGTTCCTTGACCGTGTTACTTACTCGGATCTCCTAGCGTTCTGCCTCGTCATCTCAAACTCTCACCGCTCGTACCTACCAGTTTACACTGTACTGGTCTCAGTGGCGACCTCTCGCGTCTATCTAATTATAGTTAAACAATACACATTGGTGTCCAAAACTCAAGGAAAAGTTCCGTCCTTCTAATAGCATTTGTGGCGCGCGATCTTAGTTCGTTCATTAAAATTTGAAACAAGTATTGACAGCCCTATTTAAAAGCCAGTTTGTTGTTTCTTAAGCGATGATAGATGTAGGAACTGCCTCCAAGCTGCGTCCCTGGTAACATGTGCCCAAAAGTAGGCTAAGAATGCAGTAATCACCCTTTTATATCAACCTGGTAGCTACCAGAGTCCGAAACCGTAAGATGACGGACATGAATACTCACAATGGTGGCTGTTGTCGTTTATTCGATGTATTTTCGTTCACTACTACTACTACTACTACACCACACATCACTGTGCCTAGAGCTGAATTGCCCCCTAACAGTTTGGGAAGGATGTGGGTGAGAAGAAGTCTGATTGGGCTCTGTGGCACTCTACGGTTTAAAGTTGATTCCGAATCACTACAAACATCCATGGCACCGTCGGGATTTGAACCCGATACCTGTGGTACTGAGTTCCAGAGCGCTAGTCATAAGGCCCTATTTTCGTTCATTAACGATGAAAGCTGATTCGATTCCTTGACATACAAGTGATAGTCTATTATCCTCTGCATGCGTGATATTTGTTATCGGCATTGACCCATAGCACCATTAAAACTGAATACATGGGGAACTATTATTTTCTGGCAATACGTTTGTAGTACATTCACAAGAAATAAGTTTTCTCTCATTCTCCTCCAACGCATAAAGTTCCATATGTCCGTTCGAAATTAATCTCACCCAGACAATATCCCACCATCTTTGCAATGTGAACTACAAAGACGTCGGAGACAATAGGCAATTCTAGGTTCATGCCAGATGTACTGGTACCTTGAATCAGATGACAACAAAATTTTATTTTCCTCCGTGAGCACATTTGCTCAGTGCTGAGCTCATTACAGCTTATCATAAATAAAACCGAATACAAGGTTGCCGTAAAATGAGTAACGATCCAAAGTCGCCTGGATTGCTTAGCTACAAAATCGCGCTCAAGCTTGGCTACAAAATAGCCAACGTGGTATATTTGGCAGAAATGCTGTCATTGGCAATTTTGCCTGTTTTTTAGATTTTTTTACAAATTTTCCAGATAGATAAAATTTTCTGATTTTTTCCATCCCTGGCCACCCTGTAACAGGATACCTCAGAAGGGCACTTTATATTAGCCCATCTCTACTCCTGTGACACTCACCACATACGAGAAGAGGTCATTGCTTGTGGCAGAGCCCTTCTGGTCGTAGGTTCCGTGGCTCCAGGACATGTCCGCCACGTTCAACTCCACGGGACCTTTCTGAGGAACGGACACGGGAGAGGTCTTGCACTGCACCCTGCACAAGAGAATAAATATTGCTAGGTTTCTTTTCCTCACAAATTAGGGACAAGAGAGAAAAGAAAAAAGACCTCTTTTACTCACGTGTCCTTCTGCCACAGGAATATGTGACAGGGGGCTGATGCGACAGACACAGAAATCTTGGACTGCAGTTCGCCCGCGTGAGAGGATCCAAAATTGTCACCTTTAATGGTGACCAATGTCCCGCCCTCCGTGGGTCCGCTTCGAGGAGACACCTGGTGGAGACACAATCACTGTCATTCAGCACACACAACAGAAAGTGATTTTCAGAAAATCATATTGATCAAAAAATCATATTTTCAGAAAACTTAATATGCGGATCTTATGACACTTCACTTTCAAATATTGAGTTGTTCCTTTACTGGATTTGTATATGCATGCTTGTAGGAGGGCAAGCATGAATATACAAATTCTTCAGAAAATCAGAGTGATTTACAAAACAAAAGTTTAAGGCAATCGATCACATTCAAAACGAACATTTTTTAAATAATGGTTTTTAATTTCTATGCTATTGTTAAATCAGGTTATAAAACATTGAACAAAAAAAATAAATAAATAAAATAAAATAAAATAAAATAAAATTTATACATGCATATTTCTGGTTAAAATTTTTTTAAAAATTGACAATTAGTAATTTTAAACTTTACGGAAACATTTCTAACTAAAATAATACGTAATACACATTATCTACATTTATACATATTTTGTATAAATGTAGATAATATGTTAATTTATCATTTAACCAAAAAATCATTTCAATAAACACCAAAATATCATTTTTTGCCAAAAAAATAATAATAATAATAATAATAAAAAATAAAGGAAATAATAATAATAACATCATAAAGTATAGTTGAGTTATAGTCAATCCTGTTAAAAATTGTTTTCAAAAGCTAAAAGTCTGATCTATAAAATATATCAATAAAAAAAGTAAATATTTTTTTCCTTTCGCGAAAATCGTGATTAGGTACTACCAAACTACCAAACCGAGAAAATAAACGTGTTAGAGGTTTGGAACCATTGCCAATTAACTCGTTCATTTTTAATTGAAGATTTAACTATGATCCGTAAAGATAAATGTAACGCGATAACCTATTTGCCTACAAGGATATGAAAATGGCTTACATCGTAGATGACGGGCGAACAGGAATTGGTTGACAGTAGGTCTGGGGTCTGGCACTCCAGCACGTGGGCGCAGTGATCACCGCACCACCCACATCCCAAGGGGTCTTCGGTGGTCAGGCACGAGCCGCAGTCAGCGTACAGGGAGCACGAACCGATGGGAAACTTGACTATCTGAGGAGGAAGAAAGAAAAAAATCATCGTATAATCTCTATGCACAAACACTTAGAAATGAATTCTTAGAAATGAAATAGTTTTCAATTCATATGATTGATGGAAAAAAAAGACTGCCAACGTTTGATAAAACATGCTAACTTTATGTCTAAGGTACTACTCATGTATGTTTTTTACTCTTAGAGTACCACTGGAAATTCTCTGAATTGCATGTCATATTTTCGAAAACTGTGCAGGAAACAAATTGTTGCCCTCCTACAAGCATGCATATACAAATCCAGTAAAGGAACAACTCAATATTTGAAAGTGAAGTGTCATAAGATCCGCATATTAAGTTGCTTTTTACCTACAGAAATATGATTTTTTTAATGCATTTCAGAGATGTGCATTAAATGTTTAGAATAATGCATTCAGAGATGTTTTTAATGAATTTTTTCATCTCATTTATTTCAGAGATGGAGAATTTTTTTTTTTTTTTTTAAAGTAGAAAAGTTATGATCGTATTTTTCGGAATATTATAATATATTTTTGGAATATGTAAAATGACATTTTGGCAATGCCAGCGTGAACTTTTCAGAAGGGTATCAGTCAAATTAGCAGAATGACAGCTTCCAATCTTCGGAACACAATCACCTCTGCTTTATATACTTACTACATATATAAAGTAACTTGCATAACTGAACTAAAGTAACATGTATAAACCTCTAAAAATTTACTATTTTAGAAGTTTAATTATTAGAACAAATAGTTATTTTTAAAAGCTAGAATTTAAAAAGAAAACATTCAACACTGGAAACTTTTTTTTATCTTATCTTGCACAGCAACTAAGTATACACTCGGGCATTCAAAGTCGGAAGTTGAGGTGATGGCTATGATCTATTGAGATTGCCAAACGAGAGGCTCTCACCTTGTTTCCCGCCAGGAAGTAGATGTTTTCGTGGCTGGGGTCGAAAGCGTTCGATCTCTGGACGGCCTTCTCTCCGATGTTCTTCATGTACAGCACGTGCTCGCGCTTCTCCAGGTGGATCTGTGGGGGAAAAAAGGATAAGTTTCGAAAAGTTTTTAGAAAAGGTAAAAGTGCATATGGATGTGTATATACAATTGTGTCCAAAAAGACCAATCTTCAATTTAAAATTTCCGCGGCTTACGGAATTTCAATATTTTTTTCTTTTTTAGCTTTAATGAGGCACTTCAAGGTTTTTGTACTGCAAATGTCATGATGGTTTTGAAATACAATTTGCGTGTAACGAATACTGTAGTGGCTTTTGCTGTGCATAAACGTCATGTTTCTAGTTCATTCCTTGTCAATTCGCCTTTGCTTTTTATGTTGAAGTGTAGTATTCTTTATATATATAAAGAAAATGTATAGTACCATGCATTTTATTTTTGATTTGATATTACATTTGTCAATGAAATGAATAAAAAGAATTATAGCAATGTAAATATATGAACAAAGATTTTGCATGATGACATCTGTTACAAAAAAGATCCTTCGACGATACTTTTATCAAATATTTGCGCGTGTGTAAATAATAGAAGTACACTCCGATAGGAAAATACTCTTCCATTTAACTAGCGGCCCAGTGGCCAATTGGCTAGCGCTCTGGCCTTTGGTATCACAGGCTTCAGGTTCGAATGCTGGCTGTGGTATTGATGTTTGTGAGTGGTTTGGAATCCATGCTAAATTATAGGTCCTTGTCTAATTCATCTGAAGTGTGCCCAAAATAACCCCAGAGAGACAAGCAAAAACTTCCATTTAACTTGTGACAACTGAAAATGAAGATCTTTCAACACAAAGGGGTTGCGAGACGAAATTTTGTTTTATTTCAGGTCACATATGCGACTTTTAACATTTCTTTATTCCATACGGATGAAATAACGAATGGGGGCCTCTGCCTGCTAACTAGGGTTGAAAGGTGTCAGCCCTGAAAAGCCATGAGCTCACGCGTGAGAGATGACCCTCTCTGCCCACGGACGGTCCTCCCACTCGCCCGAAGACATCTCTCTGCTGTCACCAAGTTTTCTTCGCGTCAACAGCAGCCGACGGCCTCCAATTAACCACAAAAAGACGTCTTCTCAGCTGAGATTCCTCGTGACAAAAAGGCATTTGACCACCAGCGGTATGCAACTACAAACTGTTCCTCTCCTCCCCAACGCAGTCCTAAATTCCGAGCAGCAGCACTGAGTAGATTTCAAGGTTCAACTTTTATGCAAAGCAGATGGCTCGTTCCAAGTGCACAAAACGTTTCTTTTATTTTTTTAATTGCAGATTTCAACTTTTTTTTTTATCATATTATGCAAATATACTCAGACACCGTGTCCCTATTATAGCCATCTATCTTAATATCTATGAAAAGAAATCATTGTTTTATGATTGCCCTACCATCCTTTTGCAAAGGGAATCAAAATAATGGTAGAGGTTTTTAAGATTTTTTTGTCTAGTCCTTGGATTTTTCCTTTTTTAAAGTATCTTTTTCGTGGAGCAAAACTCCATTTATTCTGAGATCAAGATTCGACTTATAAGTCATATTTTAAATTCCAGAGCACAATAAATTATGAGAGAAAAAAACGGAAATTAACTTTCTGTTGGAGTGCCATCAAGTCCCAGCTCGTATTTATTAATTAGTATCGAGCCTAGTATTTCTTGCTTTCTAAAATAATGCACGATTAATTTCGTTTTTCTTTCTCCAAATAAACCTATTTCTTTTTCTACAAGCATTAAGGCAATTGTTTTTCAAAAGTAGTTTCTAAAGTGAGACTACTATATAGACTATATACTCATTCAGCAAGGAAACAAACGTTAAAAAACCAATTGTATACAACAATTCTATCTAGATCATTATTTCATTTCTAATGATACGGGAAGGACATTTTCAGGAACAAAACATCCAGTGACGGATTTAGGCTTAGGCCCGCGAAGCCCGGGCTGGGGCGGAAAATTTTTAGGGGCGCCAAAATTTTCGAGGCGGCAAAAATTTGTAATCGATTTTATTTTTATCAACTGTAAGACAGAATTTTAATGCTTCTTTTCTTGCTTTGACAACGTATTTACGTATTTATCTAAATATTCCTGCTACAAATTATTCTGGAGAAAGATCGTTTTCCACCCTGAAAAGGGTGAAAAATTATTTACGTGCAGGTATGAAGAAAGATGGGCTCAATGCACTTGCATTATCAAGCATTGAAACGCAATGAGTTCAAGAAGTTAAGTAGGAGGATGTCATTAATACTTTCGCACGGATGAAAGCAAGAAGCAAATATATTATAGGATTTATTAGATTTATTTCTTAATTAAAAGCAATTTATTCTAAATTGTATGTTATACCAAAAATATTTTTTAATTTTTTTAATTTTATTTCCAATGGCAGGTTACAATAAGTAATAAAAGAAAAAAGAAGAAGAACACAAGGAACATAAAAACACCAACGAGAAACGAAGGAAATCACATAGTGACATGTTTAGCCCATAAGGGCCCTAGCCTCCCAGTAACGACCCTGCACAGTAGAGGAAACAAGTGCAGGGCAGACAGGAAGGTGGGATGAATCCATGTCCTCTCCAAGACTGCAGAGCATGCATTTTGGGCTTGCAAATATTTTCATTCGGAAAAGATGATTGGCCAAACAATCATGGCTCGTCAGGAGTCCGAAAAGGGCAACAGCTTTAAACCCGGGCTGATCAGGGATGCTTAGAATAAAGTTAAACCAGGTTTTAGATGTATTTTATACCAAACATATATATGTATATATTTAATTCATGCCTAAATTCAATACCTAAATTTAATTCGAATCCATTACTACTATTCGTATTATTATACACAGTCCAGTCAGATTGATGTGACCCCCGTCAAAAGCCAGAATATACACTCTTGCATATTCTGGCTTTAAGTGGAGTGTGGTATTAAGTGGAATTCTTTATTTGCACTCCACTGCAATGTGCTGCCACCTGCCTTTTGTGGTGGGTTGTTTCCCGTTGACATTGAAAGTAGATGGTGGTCACATTAATGTGACTGGACTGTGTGTGTGTGTGTGTGTGTGTGTGTGTAAAAATTTGAGCATCTGCTGTAATTTTCTTGCGCCTGGTTGAGTAGTTCACGAATAATTGTGAATCCTATCAGTTTCAGCAATAATACATCAAATTTAGTGATCTCTGTGATCAAATTAACTTGGGCCTAGGGTGCCATCGGAAACTAACTCCGTCACTGAAAACATCCAAGAACAGGGTGAGAGAAACAAAGTAGGACTACTCTGTAGTAGATTTGGTAATAGATTTTCGAATAAAACGCTGTTCTCGCACCTCTTTCGCGCGATTTATCCGCGACCGAAAGAAACCTCGTCGCTGCTGGATCTCGTCAAAAAAGCAGAAAACATTCGTTTAAATGAACGGATTTCAGACAGCAAGAAGAAGAGAAAAAAGCAGAGTTATTACCCTAATCCGCCGTCAAGCACTCGCCATCCCTCAAGGAAGAAGTGACAGAAATGTAAGGAGAGAGTGTTCCGAGCGAGCTTCCATTAGCGGAGAGGAGGGCCTGATTTACGGGTGCGCGTTTAAAAGGGCGTAAATCAATCCTCGCACCAACCACACTCGAATCTGCTGTTTTGATTCACTCCATTCCAACGTGTGAGCAAAATAAATAAATGAGGGTTTTGAAGCAAAGTCGACTCTTACTGTTTCCTCTGGAGACCAGAGATCGTGTTTTCTAACTCATTTCCCCCTCGCGTCTTCTAAAGCGTGTTACAAAACACTGTATCAAATAATTAAAATAAAATTAATTCATTAAAAAAACTTAAGAAAATTAAACGTTTTGGTACTTCGGCAGTATAATGGGTTCTGACAGTATAATGTCCAGAGTAATGAATTTCGGCAGTATTATGTCCAGAGTAACGGCCTTCAGCAGTATTGTGTCCAGAATAATGGACTTTGGCAGCATTATGTCCAGAATAATAGACTTTGGCAGTATAATGTCCAGAGTAATGGATTTAGACAGTATTATGTCCAGAGTAATAGGTTTAGGCAGTATTATGACCAGAA
>BPLQ01012862.1:0-10949 GCA_021605075.1 Caerostris darwini | reverse complement strand
CAGTATTATGTCCAGAGTAATAGGTTTAGGCAGTATTATGACCAGAACAATGGTCTTCAGTAGTATTATGACCAGAATACTGGTCTTCAGTAGTAGTATTATGTCTACTATAATGGATTTCAATTTTGAACATAACATTATGTTGCGAGCCAATAACGTTTGGTTACTTCTTGATGTAAACAGAAATTTTTTAGTACGAAATTTTGAGAGTATCGTTAAAGCATTTAGTCCCACAGTTCAGTGGAGAATGTATAGAGTTCTTTTCCCCCTCAAAGAATAATAAATGAATAAATAATAATAATAATAAATACAAATCTGTAAACTACAACTTAATTTATTAATTAAATATTTAAAATTACATAGTAGCTATTTTTTTGGTGAAAACTATGTAACAATATATATATATATATATATATATATATATATACACACACATAGTCCATAGTCCACATATACACACACATAGTCCAGTCACATGAATGTGACCCCCACCTACTTTCGACGTCAACGTGAAATAACCCATCCCAAAAGGCAGGTGGCAGCATATGCAGTGGAGTGTATATAAAGAATACCACTTAAATACCACACTCCACTTAAAGCCAGAATATACAAGAGTGTATATTCTGGCTTTTGACAGGGGGTCACATTAATGTGACTGGACTGTGCGTATATAACTAAATTAAAATTGTTCTCTTGTCGGCTTGAATGCTTGGTGAGAGTCTTACGGGTTTTCTATATGCATGATCGTATGCCCACCGTTGTTTCATAAATAAAAGGACGACAGCGTCATGTTCTGTTTACTGCATATCTCCCAAGGGAGTATTCACGAAAGCATTGCCTGTAAATTACCATCCCAGACACCGTTTGACAGATTGCTGGGAGGATCGCTTTTGAGTGATGGCAGCGCCTTGTTTTCCAGTCCCTGCGGCTTCCACAGACATTAAAAACCAATGAATAGAGTCATAAATTTCTCATCCCGTGAGCCTGGGAAAAAAAACCTCCACCAGAATGAGAAATTGGCGAGTCTGTGCTGTCTAATCAGTGAGCGCCACTGAACGTCCTGCAATAACTCTCGAAGGGGAAGAACTTCTGGACTGTTTCTGCTGCAAGAGATCGTTTCGAACCGGAGACAGCTGTAGGCGTGGGAGGATGTGCATTTTTGCACCGGTCGCGCCCTACAGATAGATAGGGTCTGTGGGCCATTTACTCCGTCTCGACTTTGTTGGGTCAGCGGTGAGAAATTCTAAAGACGAAACGCCGGTTTCTTATTCATATAAACAGTCTGCAACCATGAATCATTACACAGTCAAATAAACAAGATAGCTGTCTTTGGCGGTTGACAACTCAAGTATTTCTATCCAGACCATTATTCAATTCCTTCTATTAGTTCAAACTCTCCCTATATATATCTTGTTCACAATTTCAATCGTTCATAAAATACTTTGTATTCATCCACTCCAGTTCAGATACATTTTTTTTAACTTGCAGTGGATGACACTGGATGTTGATACAGTTTTTTTCAAATATTAATTAATTCATTCATTAAATTTAACTTATTCATTTTAGTTTTTTTAAGATTTAAGTTGCATATATCTACCAATAGATGGCGCCACATAAACTTAAAACAACGAATGAAAATTATTTAGAAAAGACTTTCTGCAATACAGTGAAAAAAAAAGTAGGAATTGACTTTAAAATTTTTTTTTTATATTACTTGTTAAATTTTCCAATTACATGAGACATAATAAAATGCATCATTACTGCGATATATATCAATATGTTAAATGAAACATGCTGTGATGGGTACTCATCTTTGTAAAAAATGTGGCACGGATAATAAAACCCCCCCACTTTTTTGGACATTTATTCTCAGCATCCTATATAATACTTGTAACAATAACTCATCAAACATAACACACAAAATTTACAAAGAAACAAAATTCAAATAATAAAAATATTTGACTACGAAAATAAAATATGCAATTAAAATGATCCTATTTTCTATCAAATTAAATTAAATATATTCAATACATTGAAGATGAAAGCAAATGCAATTCAGATAAATTTATTTCATAATTTCTTCTTATTTTCGATTCAGTGTTTGAGTGTTTACTGTTTTTAGAATAGTGTCATTCTCATTTTTCTAACCATTGGAATGTAGGCCCCTCTTAATCTTGAGGCCCTAGGCTGATGCCTAGTTAGCCTATACGAAAATTCGGACCTGGTTGTTTTTGACGGTTTACAACTCAAGTATTTCTAACCAGAGCATCATTAAGAATGATCATTGGTTAAAAGAACAGCTTTAAATCAAAATGCATGTGTGGTGGGCGCTCTTTCTTTGCCTGTTGAAAACAACACCCTGACAAAAATCAATAGGCCGGAAAATTTGGGATCGTGCATGATTAGGGATTATCGAACGGTGATGTTTAGTGGAGGTATCAAAGTATAAAATACCTTAAATAAAAATTTAAACTATTTAAATATTATTGAACTGTGTGGATAATTTAAATGTCCGACAAAGACTTTTGCCATTTTAGCCACTACAAAATCAAAATTCATGTGTTCAATAGTAAGGCTTGGTTTGTTGCGCTACGGTCGTCTTGTGCACACTAAAGCTAAACAAACCGGAATCGACAGTTTAACGTGGATTCCGAACCCCTCACAAACATCCATGCCCCCGCCATGATTCCAACCTGAAGCCTGTGGCACCAAAGGCTAGAGTGATAGCCAATTGGCCATCAGGCCGCGTTTAACAGAAAAAAAAAAATGCATAAAATAAAAATAAATACATTGCAATGATAGTTAAAACAAGTTGAGGTCAGTTAATGCATGAGAAAAAAAATACACGAGCGTTATTGTTTAAAAAAATATTTTATACTATGTTACTTCTTGTTTACATGTGATTTGGATCTCTACTTTAAAAAAATCTTTACGAACTATACTCAAATCTGCAGATTGATGAGTTCCAAGCGTTACTGAAATGAAATCTGACACCACAAACACTGGGTGAAATGTGTCGCGACTTGAAGGTCAAGCTCATCAAACGCCAGATTAAAGTGCTTTCTCTATTGAGTTTGTGGCAGAAAGATGCTTCCTTGCCTAAGCTTTCGTAGATTTCATTGATCGAACGTTTACATAAGCATTTATATCATTAGTGTACTCATAAGTACAGTGCATCAGTAGGCAATAGCATTTGTGCTATCAAATCGTGTACAAGTTTGATTAGACAATGAAAATTAATTGATTATGGTAATACCACTACCATTGACGCCGACTTGAATGGTGCACTTAAAATTACGAAAAGCAACCCTAAAATTTATTATTTTCACACCTAGCTCTACGAATTTTCATTTTTATTCTATATATTTATCCTATTGCTAACTTTTTGTGTGTAAAATATATAAAGATGCTGTTGCCATTCCAAGAATATTTATTTTACATAAAATAATTTAAAAAATGAACAAAGTGTTACACGCAACATGATGAGATTATTCAAATTCCCACTCTCGTGAAAAAAGGGGGCCTGTTGGCCGAGTGACTATCGCTCTGGCGCTTAGGTACCACAGGTTTCGGGTTCGAGTCCCGGTGCCATGGATGTTTGTAGTGGTTCGGAATGCACTTTAAACCGTAGGTCTCGATCTGTTTAGCCCTCGTGTGCACAAGATGACTGTAGCGCGACAAACCAAACCAAACCTCGTAAGAAAAGTAATCGAAACTTTTTTTTGTCAAAAGTTAGGTTGATGCAAATGTTAAAAACATATGGGATAAAAAAAAATAATAAATAAATAAAAATAACTCACCTTGTAGACGTCTCCCTGGTCGGTGCCTGCCACGGCGATGGTCTTTCCATTCTGCAGGGTGACAGCGAGGGAGGTCACGTGGGCGTTGAGGGAGGTGCGGAACCCCCCTGGTATGGAGTCCCGACCCTCGACGTAGTGGTTGAGAGCAGAACCGCAGAAATCGGCACCCACCTCCACGCCTTCCTGAAAAACACGCACCTTCATTATCATATTATTCAAGGGGCCTGAGTGGCTCCACAAGGGGCTCGCTATAATGATTTATACTGATGGTAGTAGAGGTGAGAGGGAGTGGATATACCTACTAGTACCGGTGCTATGGAATTCAAGAACAAAAACCCTAATTTTTGTTCAGTTTTTAGGTCAGAGCTTATAGCTATCAGAAAGGTCTTGCAGTATGCAGTTCAAGCGGGATGCAGCTTGGATCCTGACTGACAGTCGGGCTTCAATTCAGCACCTCTCTAATTGGGGTATTGTTGGAGATCAGACTATCATGGATATTTTAAAACGACTTGATATGCTATCCCCCAGCCATAGCATACATTTTCAGTGGATTAATTCTCATGTTGGAGTCGAAGGGAATGAAAAAGCTGACTAATTAGCCAAATCCGCAGCTGAGGAGGATGTCAGTCATTGTGGGATGTTGACTTTTGGCGAGATTTCTTCCCTGGCAAAAATAAAAATGCTTCAAAAACCCCTCCCAACCACCCTTGGTATTTTTCCAACTTAGACCGAGATTCCCTCAGACTGCTTTTTCTCGCTTCTTGAGTGGCCACACAAGTGCCCTCACTTTTAGCCACGGTCAAAAAACATTCCCTCAGTGCCATGGGTGCTCTTCTGACATGGCTTCCCCCACACATATTTTGATTTGTTTGGGATTTGACAAAGAAGAGGTCCTCCGGGACACTCAACTGTTTTTAGACATTTTCGGATAAATGGGAACTGTCTAGCCCTGTTAAACAGTTCCTAGATTAGTAACAACAACAACAATTCATCTAAATCCCTCTATATACCAAAATAAAATAAAAAAATATTTAACAAACATGTACCATCGAGTAAAATATTTACCAAATGGATGAATGTGAAAAATTTTCCAGAGAAATACCTCTCCAAAAAATAGTCTAAACAAGTTCACCTTTAAAACCGGATGTTCACCTTTCCATACAATCGGTGATTTTACCTTTCCATACAATCATTTTAAAGCAATTGAGAAGGTACACAACTCACCTCTTTGGTGCAGGGTAGGTCGATCCCGGTGATGTGCTTGAGGAGGCGCGTCCTGGGTTCGGCCCTGAGGCAGTCCCTGGTGGCGTTGGTGAAGCCCTCCTCCACCAGGGCCATGGGGAAGGAGCACAGCACAGAGCCCTTCACCAGGTCCACCGCCTCGTGGCCCGGCAGGTTCTTGGCGAAGGCCACGAACAGCACGTCCCCGGGCCCGGCCTTGAGGCGCCGCCTCAGCTGGAGGCCCACGGGGCTGAGGTGGGCCGCGGTCGCCACGTTGTAGGCCTCGAACCCGTGCTGGCAGCGCAGGGCCACCTCCGAGTACGAGAAGAAGGCCGGGTCCCCGTTACACACGCGAACCAGTCGACTCTCGAGCGGCTCTGCCTCGGTGGAGACGCGCTGCACGGTCAGGAAGTATGAGAAGTCCCCGTAGCTGAAGCCCCAGATGTAATCCACCTGCAACAGAGTGTACGCTGTCAGTAACACTTCTTGATTGCTTTGTGTAATAATTCAATAGTTTCAAAGAATTTAGAGAAATGAAACAATAATAGAGAGTTTTTACATACCGTATTTTTATCATCCGATATTCTTTTCTCCCTAGCGCGCATGCTTGCAAAGATTGTTACAGATACAGTTTACAATTTCCTATAAGCACGCGCGATAGGGAGAAAAAAATATCGGACGTTAAAAATATGGTATGCAAAAACTCTGTAATTCTTTCTATTAGTTCACACACTCCCTCTATATAGCTTGTTCACATTTTCAATCGTTCATAAAATACTTTTGATTCATCCACTCAAGTTCAAATACATTTTTTTTTTAAACTTGTAGTGGAGGACACTGGATGTTGATACAGTTTTTTCAAATATTAATTCATTCATTTTAGTTTTTTTATTTAGATTTAATTTGCATGTATCTAATAATAGATGGCGCCAGATGTAAAAGCAAAATTTCAATTTTATTTGTAAAGGACTTTTCATCCATGTAATAACAAAAAAAAGTAGGAATTGTCATTAATTTTTTTTTTATATTAATTGTTTTCTTCCTATCGCTCATGCTCATAGGAATAACTCAGTAGTGCAGTATTACAGATAAGCGTGCACAATAGGTACAATGTTTCCTATGAGCATGCGCGCTAGGAAGAAAAATATCGGACGATAAAAAAACGTTATGCAAAAACTCTCCGCCTTCTTACAGTCACTGCCTTCAGAAACCAGCAGACTCAGTGGTGATTGTGACAATGTAGGTATTTATTTTGCATCGATAATCAGAGATGCAAGTTTTTCCATACTATGCAAATTTGGAAATGTACCCAAAAAGCACCCATTATGGCAGAGTTTCTAGGAATTTATATCGCGATTATAACAGCCTGGTGTCAAAGTCGTATGGGGGAACTGACTTTAAAAATGAAACGGGTGGTACCAGGTACCACAGTGGATACCAGGCTGTGACATTTGGCTACCATGGCATTTTTTGGGAACGAGCAGGCCGATTGCCCAGCAAAAAGTGGCTCAAAACTAATTCAACTGAGATCTTCGTCACTGTCACTCCATTCTATAAAACTATATATGAAACAAATAATAGAGAGTTTTTGCATAACGTTTTTTTATCGTCCGATATTTTTTCTTCCTAGCGCATGCATGCAATGTTTCCTATGAGCATGCGCGCTACGAAGAAAAAAATATCGGACGATAAAAAAACGGTATGCAAAAACTAATGACTAAAAACCACAAGTTACAAATTCAAGATGGGATTAAGTCAAAGCGTTGGAGAGCTGAAGATCTTTTAGCATTACCCAGCAATCCGCGACGGCATGCTGTCGCCCAGTTCTGACTGGACATGACTGTCTAGCAGAACATCTCCATCGCATTAAAATCTTTTCGAACCATGGCTGCCCCCTATGGGGTTCAACAGACTCAATGAACCTCCAACGATGTGCGGTATTTGACGGCGACTCGGAGACAGCGTTTCACTGGCGTGCTTGGCGTGTTTCATCTTTGCATTTTTTGGACGTTTATTCTTTTGTATTTTTTCCCTTGTTATTATTGCAATTATAATTTTTTTTTATTCTTCTTGTTTTACTTGCCTTGCCATTGGAAATAAAAAAATAAAAAAAAAGAGTCGTAGCAGCTGTTGTCTGATTTATACGTAGTTCGGCAAAGGACCCTATGCAGTATTTCTTCACACACCCTCTCCAATTGACGAATTAGATAGATGATATCCTGGGACGGTCAGATGGTCTTTGTAAAGTGCTTATTTGGGGAGTGATCTGAAAAGATAGCTGGCTGGGGAAGTTTTTGAAAAGTATGAAGACGATCAAAATGAATTATTGTGCGGTTGGGTAAAATTATACGTCAAAATAATAAACAAATATTCTGTTGAATTTTTTTTCCTTGTTATTATTATTTTTATTATTCTACTTGTACTTGCTTTGCCATTGGAAATAAAATTATAACAGCCTGTGTATTGTTTGTATCGTTAGTCATGCAGTCTTGTGAGAGTTACAAGCTCCCCTCCCCCCCTATTCTCCTAAATGCTGGACACTTACCCCAAAAAGATCTCCTGGAGGCCTTTAGTCGAGATTTTGTGATATTTGTGATTGCAATTCCTATGTAAAAAAAAGAAAAATTGCTGGGTTTTGCCCACTTGCTTTTGAAATTTGTCTAAATTATTTA
Organism: Caerostris darwini; assembly: GCA_021605075.1. Taxonomy (NCBI): domain Eukaryota; kingdom Metazoa; phylum Arthropoda; class Arachnida; order Araneae; family Araneidae; genus Caerostris; species Caerostris darwini. Next base: position 3,256 of record BPLQ01012862.1, on the reverse strand, counting down.
ATGACGTTGTATAAAACTATTTTTTTTTATTTTGCATAAACAATTATACAGTTTATCCCGGCGGTGCCATGGATGTTTGTAGTGGTTCGGAATCCACTTTAAGCCGTAGGTCCCGGTCTCCTATGACTGTAGAGTGTCACGGAGCCAAAGTCAGACTTCTACCTACGGGTGCTCCATCACAACAGAAGCTACTTCCTTCCCCTTCAATCATGAGTACGTATGGGCTCGTGGGCTTGGCCAGCCAAGTGGGATAAGAAACAAGAACAAACACAGTTTTATCTTATATCCAAATGTGTACTAAAATAGATTTTTTTTTTTTTTTTTTTTTAAGTGGTTGTCGTGAGCATCTGTCTGTGCTTACAAAACTTTTACATAGATGGCAGCACGATAAAATTTTGGTAAGAATATTTTACATTCACATTTCTTACCAACCAAATTGATTGGGACCAAAGACTCACACTAATTTAGCAAAAATTGTTGCGTTCTATCCAGCCAATTCTATAATCTTCCACTTATCAAATTTTCCATCCTCCTTTACACGACATAATTGGTTTGAAAACGGGCTAATTTCTTCACAAAATTCTAAATTTTTTTACTTTCTCACTCATATATATAATATATATATAATAATTATATATATATATATATATATATTACTAGAAGACCCGGCCACGCGTTGCTGTGGCTTTCTTGTATTTCGTTCAACTATTAGATACTATAATTGGTATTGTTATCGTTTGCTGTCGCGGTTTGATTTGTTGACATGAGGGCCCTCTCAGCACGTCTACGTCTTACCTCACGCCTACGGGTATTGTTGAGGTTAGATTTTTTTGGTGGCATTTTACTGAAAATGATAATCGAAAAAATACAATACAATTAAAATAAAATCGAGATATAATAATAAATGACTTAAAAAAAAATTCACAATAAAATGTAAACGATTGTTTAAGGTACACGAACACGTTCGAATGAATTTTTTTGAAATTTTTTATCTTTGTACACATTTTTGGATTGAATGTATCTAAAAACTAATGATTTCACATAAAAAAATTTCATTATTATTTTTTTTTTATTTTTATTTTTATAAGCTAAAATAAGGGTAAAAATGGCCAAAAATTGATACTGTTACAAAACATGATAACTCAAAATCAAATCAATATTTTTTAAATTTCTAAGTTTGTATTTGTTTGTACTAACATATTACAGGGAATGGATCTCTGGTAAATTTATATCTTTATTATTTTGTGCTAGTTTAAATGCTGTCTACACAAAATTCTTTCAAAATTTGCATGTCATTCCAAGCTTAACAATTAAAATAAAAAATACTTATGTAGCTATAATCATTTCAGAGTTTTATTACCTGTAAACATTTATGATAAACATAAATACAAAGTTTTGTAACATTTGGATCAAAATTACTTGTGTTATGTTGCTTCACATGAAAACAAAAAGCATAAAAATTCATTCTGAGAAAAAGTTAAAAACAACTTTTAATTGGAGATATTACTTTTAAAAATGTTGTAAATATATTAAAATGCCATTGAATTATCAAGTTCATAGTCTTATTTATTCAAAAATATAGTTTTATTTTTCCTTAAAGCTCTAAATATTTTCTGAGCTTTGTTTTGAAAAAGTTAAAATTTAATCAACAAAATTTTTTTTTACAACTTCCTCCTATTTACAAAGGCTTTTTAATATGAAATGACCTGGATTTAAAATATTTAGCCTTTTTTCAAGTGTTTTGATTAAATACATTCAAAACCATTGAACTTCACATAAAAATATCAACTTTAACTATTTTTTATACAATTTATTCTTTAAAATATGGATAAACATTGCAAAAATGAGATATTGTTGCAAAACTTGATAATTCAAAAATAAATAAAACATGAATAGTTTTTTCCTTTGCAAATATTTTTATGCTGGGAATATCCTTATGTAGGTAATATACTGTTTTCAAATTTATATCTTAATTATTTATACATTTTTGTATGCTTAAAGTTTGTCGACACAAACCTTTTTTTACATATTTACAAAAATTCTTAGTTTAAAAACTGAAATAAAAATAATTTATGAATTTAGGTTAATTTACATGTTCTATTCCTTTCATACATTTAAAGAAAACTTTTACATGAAGTTTCAAAGAATTTAAATAAAAATATATGGGTATTATGATGTTTTGAAGCAACACAAAATGCATAAAAATTCAAATAAGAAATAATTAAAACCAACTTCTAAATGTAAATAAAAACAAATGTACATACATAAAAATGTTATTGAGCTTTAAATTCTCCTTTATTAATATAAAAACTTATTTATTTGTTTTGTGTTTCTTTAAATAACTTCCAATTTAAAAGTACCATTTATCAATTTTTCTTTGACAATATTCAAATCACTCAAATTCTTTGTTTTTCAAATAAAAAAAGTTTAAAAAAAAAAATGTCCTTGATTTTCAACTTGCAACTATTATAACACCTTTTATAAAATTTTAATGTTATCATTATATGAAATAATTGCAGAGTTTACTTCATTTTGACACTTTTCAAAAAATGCTTAAAATTCATCATATTTCTTTAAAATTATATTGTCTATATTATATTATCTTGCAGATCACATTTCATTTTAGAATTCTTAATCAAATAAAACACATGTTGACAAACTTTTAAGTATAGAAAAGTTCAATGTTTTGATTCGCAACTTTTCATTCAGTATATTTTATTCCAATTCAAATTTAGAATTTTATGATGAAAGAAATCACAAAACAAATGGAAAAGTTAATGAGCTTTATTGTCTATATTATATTATCTTATAGATCACATTTCATTTTAGAATTCTTAATCAAATACAACACATGTTGACAAACTTTTCCAAAAAATGCTTAAAATTCATCATATTTCTTTAAATTTACAAAAATTCTTAGTTTAAAAACTGAAATAAAAATTGAGCTTTAAATTCTCCTTTATTAATATAAAAACTTATTTATTTGTTTTGCTTTCTTTAAATAACTTCCAATTTAAAAGTACCATTTATCAATTTTTCTTCGACAATATTCAAATCACTCAAATTTATAACTCAAATTCTTTGTTTTTCAAATAACAAAAGTTTTTTAAAAAAAAAATGTCCTTGATTTTCAACTTGAAACTATTATAATACCTTTTATAAAATTTTAATGTTATCATTATATCAAATAATTGCAGAGTTTACTTCATTTTGACACTTTTCAAAAAATGCTTAAAATTCATCATATTTCTTTAAA
>BPLQ01012859.1:0-16966 GCA_021605075.1 Caerostris darwini | reverse complement strand
AACCCCGATGCGATTTACATTAAAATTATTATTTATAAATAAACATTCATAGATAATGATTTTGATGCTCATATGAATGAAAATATGTCCAAAAAATTTGATAGCATTTGTCTCTTTGATGTAAATGCGCCTTAAATTTTTGAACTCATCTTGCACGAATTATTAGCTCAGTATGTTGATAAAATTTGGCGATACAAAGAAACTTAAGCTGACCTTATTCATATACGAAAATATCTAAGAATACTGTTTGGCGAGACTTGTAGGTCAGGATTTATCCAGAAAAGACATCAGAAAATTCACCCTAATAAATGAAGAGCTATGCAAAGATTGTCTCCATATGTGTTCCCATGAAACTCTTCACAGGTCACCCTTTCTGATGTAGGTGAGTAATATAAGTATACGACTTGATCTATGTATCCTTCTTTTACAAGCATGTATGTCTGTCATCAGCGCATTGTGTATTAAATTTTCTTGCCAATGGATATGATAAAGCAGTAATCAAAATATTAATAAATCCATTTGGTGAAAGCTTTTAAGCCTCAAGTTAATAAACAATGCAAATTCTTTCTTTTAGAATAACTTAGCATATATAGAAACACACATTTTTTTTTTGAAATTTTCTCTGGCAAATATGGGAGTATTGATTGCCTAACCAGTGATGATTCATGAAATCAATTGAATTGATCAGAAGATTATCTCAACTAATTTAAATTGTTATAGTTTTACTAAATTAAAGTTTCTTCAAATGATTTTTGTTCAACTTAACGTCACAACTATAGAAAAAATTTTTTGTCAAATCTAGAATAACTTTGCGTCCTCTGATAAGAATACGGCATTTCATTTAAATGAAAGCCAACCATACTTATTTCAAAACATAAATAACAACAAATAGAAACATCTGAAAATATTTTATTAAGTTTTCATTCAATTATAGGCAGTTTCCTTTCATTATTTACCTGGTAAATTCATCCAAACTAATGAAATTTATGTCCAAAAAAAATTAAAAAATGTGCTTTTTATTGAAAATTCTGAAGGATGTCTTAGTGTATCTACATTAGTATATCTAGTATATGCACTTTAATGGTGAAATTTTCATATTACTTTTCTGACATGTACTTGTATATATTATCTATGAATTTATATATATATATATATATATATAATTACTTAGAATCCGAAATAATAGTATATTGTAATTATAATAATAACTGTAACAATGCCAACCGTAACAATAGAGTAGATTTTATTGTTTAATAACAATGTTAAATAACAATGAAAACGAAATACATTGTTAAGATATGTCATAGTTTTAGGCGCCTTCTGTTGCTATTCATATTTTGTTCGTGGCCATTTGAGCGAACAGTGATTAATTTATTGCGATTTGATATATATTGATATTTTCTGCAAAAAAGCAGAGAGCTTGTGTGATATTGTAATTTCATCGTCTCTTCTAAAGTGGAAATAAGTTTATTGATTTGTGTTGGATATTTCAAACGGATTGATGATGAATTTTGAGGAAGGAAAGGTGTTGTTGGGGAAAGTGAGCTTTGGTATATTGTCAACGATGTTTCTTATGAGTTGGTATGCGTTGGATATTATTGACATCATTGGTATGGTTTTGTTAATTGGATTTATTGGCAAAAAGATGAAAGATTCAGGATATGACTGGAATGACTGTGATTGGGACCAGAAAGATCCCTTTGAGATCGAACTACTTGGATACGCATGCATTGCGCTTATCATATATTTGCACATTTTTATGATTTGTATTCGTTGGCAACCAATCTTTACTATTCTAATAACTGGTGTTATAGCAGAAACTGTTAAAGCCCACTTAAATTCGTGGGATGCTATAAAAGCTAAGCTAAGCTTCTTAAAAAAATAATAATTCAAAGAGCATTTAACAATACGACAATAGTGGAACAATATATCAAAAAATTCTAAATACAATTACAAATGGAAAAAAAAAACCATCAAAATAATTGTATTATTTGATCTTTCAACACCAAGCAGATAAAAAAAAAATAGTCTATGCTCATCTAAACAAATCACCTCAGCATGAATGGCAGCAAAAGAGGATTAGGGCTCCTGGCGACACCTCTCTAAAAAAAGCGCATCGAGATTTCTACCTCCTGGGTGATGTGGAAACGAAATCATTCAGAATCGAAATTGTTTTTTTTTTTTACTTCATAATTCACAGAAAACATGTTTTTCTTTAAACGTTTAGAAATGTAGCCGATATGTGTTCTTCAATCTTCACTTTGTATTATATTTTTAATTTAATGTGACGGAAGTTAATGGAAAGTTATTTAAATAACTTCAAATATTGGCTATAATATAGTTTAATTCACTTTTGGGGAAAATTTTTTAGAGGTGATAATATGCGAAAAACGGTAACTATAGTTTATGCATATTCAGAAATGGGAAGAACATTTTTTCTAAAAAATGTTCATATTTAACTATTTTCGAAATTAGTGCACACTTAAATTACATATTAATAATAAATATTGTTTTTTTACCAAAAAATAAACCATTATGCATCATTGCAAGTGCACTAAGTACTTGTGTACTATGTGTTGCTATTTCATATTTTGCCAATTTAATACATGTCCAGTTAAATGCTACCAATGACGGTATTTCTTGATATTTTTCTTTTAAAATTTACTTCAAAATATAATGATTTGCAAAATAGTCAAAATAAAAAAAAAGAAATGTTACCAAAGTGTTTCAAAACATGTCTTTATGCATGTATGAAAAATAAAAATATTTTTGGTAAAATGAATCTCAGTCAAATAAAATGTAATACAGTAATTTCTCGTTATATCGCACATATTTGAAGACAACGAGAAATTGAGTTACGCTGACATCTATCAATTGAGAAAAATTGGGGTAGTGAAATTTTTACAGATTAGAAAATTCAATTTAATGAATTACAAAAAAAAAAAGAGGGACTTAGAAAGTTAACAAAAAGAAAGACAAAATGTTCATTTGTTGTCTTGAAAAATACACGATGGAAACTTGTTACCTCTGTTGAATGTGTGATTAGTCTCAATATGGAATGAAATTACCAGCTAATCGATAAGGTTCGCTCTTCATCTCATTTGCAAAATGAGTTCATGGAACAAAAAAAAAAAAAATAAGATTCCTTACCTCTCATACTCGTATGATGTATCCTGTAAAATACAACTGTAAATAGGTTTTCCTTTCTAATAAGTCAATTGAAAGAAAAGCTAATTACACAGAAGCAATGATCAGTATAGATACAATAATCATTGATCTATTTTTGAGCATATTCGCTACCGAAATATGATTCATTCCATAGTATGAGATGATTTGGTTTTTTTGTATTCTTGTCGTAAAAATTTGGCACTAGTAATTGCATTAAATGTATGACATTATAGAGAAGTATTCAAACAATAAAAACTGTTAAGAGGCAATCAATTAATCAATGGATCATGGTAGGATGGTTTATTAACTACTTCCAAGCAGAAGTGCTGTACAAAGTTATTTATAATAAAGCATATATGGACGAGAAATATCCTGAAGCAACAAGACATCTGCACTGAGTGTCCTGCTCATCGTAGTCTAAATAGTTGTCGCAATTTCCACAGAAGTGGCAGTAGCATCCAGAGTTCAACAAATCATCTTTGGTCATGGAAAAAGTAAATAAAATGGCCTTTTATTTCCCAGAATACTGTGCACATCTATTTTGGCACCAAAACTGTTTGAATTTCGTCCTGCAGGGAGATCCACATTCACTCCAATGCATCGACTTCGACTAGGTTTCGAGATAAAGTAAAAGTCACGTTTCTTTGCATGCTACGATATTGTTGAGAAAAATTTTGGCGTTATCATGTCACCGTTACTGCTATGACTACGCCAACTGGGTGGGAGGGAGGGAGACGATATTTGTGAATTAAGTGCATTTCTCATTAAAATATTTAAATCATTTTTTTAAAATTCTTATGTCAGATATTTTTCCCTCAATCTTTGGTAAATTAACTATCTAATATTTTGTAAGATGGATTTTATGTTATGTATAGATAATTATGTATTGTTTTGCTCAAATCTTCTTCTATAATTGAATTTTTTTGAAACTTTTTTGAAGAACCAAACTATCTAAAAAGAATTATTGCCATCTAATTTAAATTATGGGTTCAATGCATTACTGTGACTGTTTGTACTTCATAATCAAATTTGGGAAATCGAAACAACGCTTACACAGAATAATTTTTAATATCGTCAAAGCAGCGTCACGCACAATTATATGACACATTTTAAAATTTTATCAAATGTCTTCGCTTATTTTAATTGGTAAAAATGTCAACTTCATTTTTGGTTGCCTTGCGAAACGTATCTGATGATTTATAATGTTTTACATAAGTCGTTTTTTAATCAAACATTATGTTATGCACAAGTTCTACAGCAAAGCTATGCAACTTTTGTAATGAACGCAAAGCACGACAAAATTGAAATTACTTTTCAATTAATTAAATAATAATTATAATAATAATTACAATAATTGTAACAATCATTAATCATTTTTTATTCAATTTCAATTCTAATTTCCATTGATAATTTTTATTTCTTAGATATTTTTAGGGACTTGATGGCCAAGTGTTTAGCGGTTTGTGGCACAGATTTCGGTTTCGATTCCCGGAGGTGCCATAAATGTTTGTTGTGATTCGGAATTCCTTTTAAAGTGTAAGTTCCCGTCTAATATGACTGTAGAATGTTGGGCGTAGGGTTGTCAACCCTACCCCGTAAACAGACAATTGTCTCGAAACCTGCAGTCTGCAGACTGACTTGGCTCACCATTGGGTTGTTGCAACAATGAAAAAAGAAGAAATTTTTAATTTCAGTAATTAAAAATAATTTATTAACATTTTATAGAAATAAATCATTGGAAAGAGAAGACAATTATCATATACTACAGTATTTCTTATTTGCATTGGTAGATGTATGGTATACATGTATGTATGGTTATTATACATGTATGTATTATTGTATATATAACCACTATTTGATTAGCATATTTTATATACGTTTAACATGAATACTCCTCCTTCAAATACACCCAACGAAACTAAGATTTTGTCCTACAAGCTCTACAGGAAATATATACGAAGTGTGTAATGTTAACAAGAATATGGCGATTATTTCTACCAGCCCTTTTAATAAAATAAAAAAAGTGCAAAAAATATTAAAAGATTAATTCTAAATTATTAATATATCACGATTTATAACAAAAAATTATATCTAAAAACAATGCACCACTTTTTAAATGGATCGTTATATAGCTTAACTATACAGTTTTGTACCGTTGGGTTACATGTTGAGTTACAAAAACGTTAATAGTTACCAATCCCTTTTTATGACAGTTCTTAATCAAGTATTTCTTATTCTAATAGCAGCACATAAAAAATACTGATAGTGGTTACGAAAATCTATTTGTGTAAGCACTTACCAACCAATTAATTACCTGCTGAGTCCTATGTGTAATAAACCATGCGAGAACTAGGTTTACATGCATTTCATTTTGATTGTCGCATATTAAAAGCTAAGTTAATAGGCATGGATGGACGTGACTCCGGCATATAGAGATCACATACCCTGCCTTGTCACATTCCGAAACGTTTAATAATATATTTCCTGCATATAAAATATCATTGGGGATAAAACTGCCAATAGTTTTGGAATTTGCGTCACCGAGAAAAACTTCCCCCGATTCACTTCTGCCTGAGGACTTTGGAGAGAAATAAATATTTCACGATGCGAATGCCAAGTAGGTTGTTACAGAGGAGTTATTGAATAAGAAATCGCTTTTATAAGCATATTCTTGGAATAAAAACTTTGATGGATCTATAGAAAGTTTTGATACAATAGCAGTTCATGGTCATTCTTGTATTTTTTTTTTTTTAATATACGTATACAATGTACATTAATACTAAATTGAAAACACATAAATTTACGCATAAAAATCACCTGAATATAAATGAAAAGTATTATATATAGTATAACAATACTTTTTATTAACTGCAATTTTTGCAGTTACCAATCGTAAAAATGATAGGCCAAAAGCTTATATATTTCGGTTTTTAACATTTATGTTTGGTATTATTTTCTCCCAAAGTGTTCGAAAAAAAACTTATGCATTTTAATGCGTTAATGCAATGCCCACAGCAATTTTCAAGTGGAACATAATTTAGGCAGTACCAACAGCAATTTTGAAATGAAACATTATTTAGACAATAACAACATAACTTTTTGAAATGGAACTTAAATTGGGCAATAAAAACAGCAATTTTGGAATAGTACATAATTTAGGCAATACCAACAGAAATTTTGAAAGGGAATATAATGTAGGTAATATCAACAGCAATTTTCAAATGGAGCATAATTTAGGCAATACTAACAGCAATTTTTGAAATGGTACGTAATTTAGGAAATACCAACAATATTTTGAAATGGAACATAATATAGATAAGATCAACTGCAATTTTGAAATGGAACATAGTTTAGAAAATACCAACAGCAATTTTGAAATGAAACATAATTTAGACAATACCAACCGCAATTTTGAAATGGAACATTATTTAGACAATACCATCAAATATAATATGAATTCTTGAAAAAAGAGCTCCCTGATAGGCAGAACAAAAAATAAAAATATACACATATGCCGTAATTAAAAAAATAGTTAGAAAAAAGCATTGATTGCCACCCTGCATTTAGACTAGCGATCTATCGACAGAATATTTTGTCTCTAATTTGTAATATATAGGAAAACTTAGAATAACGTTTTATTTTTCTAATATTTAACGATGTACATTTTTTTACTTAACTAAAGTCTGATCATATTCCATTTTCATCTTACATCAAAAGTTGTGAAGTTTTTCCAAGAAAGTTTCCTTAATGTATGTTCTTTTAATGGTAAAACAGCATTGATGAGGTAGACTGTGCTTTATGCACCCCATTATAAATCTGTTCATTAAAAGTAGTAGCTTCTCAGTTTAAAAAAAATATATTAAATGGATGATAATAAAAAAAGGAAATTAGACGGAAAATAGTAAACTTTTTCTGATAAGTAATTGTTTTAATTTAGAAAAAAAACAATGTTTTTCAAATCAAATAAATAATTATTTACAATATTAAAATACAAAATTTTGTAAATATTTTCATATTTTTCAAATATTTTTTATTTTACATTTTGTACTATTATAACAATACAGGATTTATTATTCTTGTTTTAATAGTTAACTTTTTACATTAATAATAATTTTTCATTTATTTGTATTATTAATAAACAAAAATGGAGAAATATATTGACTTTAAATTTTTACTTATTATAATTTAAAAATTAAAAAAAAAATATGTTACAAATAAATAATTGTAAATTTTATAATAAATTCCAACCACATCCTCCGATTTCTTTTGCTTAAACTTAATAATTATTTTAAAAAATCATTAGTTGTACTATAACAATCCTATTCACAAATTTGTGTGAATAAATACCCAAATATTGGCGTTAAGCATCCATTGTAAAGATTTCCTACATTCGGAGCAGTCATTATTTTTATTGTTACATAACAACTTATGCCAACACTATGTCATATAATTTATTATATATAACAATATATTTTTAATTTATTATACAATTTTATTTTATTATTCACATTTATTTATTATTTTATGTAAATTTTGTTATGATTGTGTGTGAGCAGATAAATAATTTGTGTGTGGGCTTTTAGAGGATGATTTAATAGTGTATTTTGCAATAAATCGAAAACAATGTTATTTCATAATTTTTTTCTGTGTAGTCTTGCAATAAGTTCATGTTTTCATTGATGAGTAAGTCTCTAATAAATTTACTTTACTGTTTATAATGGTTTTAATCTAAAGAAATGCTTCACAAGCAGCAGTCACCATGGGGAGTTTAAAATCTTCAAACATAAAAAATAATAAGTAACTAAATTTGTAAGACATTGCAAATAAGATTGGTAAATAGTATATTTTTTTCCTCAGAAAGTTGATTTTAAATACAAAAAATTTGTCATCTCTCTAAACATTCATTTGAATTGTTAAATTATAAAATACCAGTCTTGAATTAATGTATAATGCGCTCTGATACCGTCAAGATTAATTATAGACTTTGAATTTAGATAATAAATTACAAAATGTATCAAATATTCTCTACAATTTTATCAATATTTATTTTATCCTATAGCATAAAATTATAAAAGAATTTGAAGTCGCTTTTTTTGTATCAGTAATTTCATATAAATGTAATCTGAAAGACATTTAGAAATATTATAGCTCGATTCAGCTGGTACTGTCCATTACAGTCACTGCCTTCAAAAATGGTGATGTAGACAGTTAATATTGACAGTGGAATTGTCGTCTTCTTTCATTCGATTCATTCTTTAAATCGATTTCTTTCATTCACGCTTTAAATGCCCAAAAATAATATTTCTAAACGTATTACTGGATGTAAATGTCGTAATATAGTAGGACACGTTGCATATACAGTAAAAACTGCATTTGATTTAATATTATTTTATATAATAAATACTTGAAATAATACTGTTCTTCAAATTTGCTACAAAACCAAAAACATTAACTGTATGTGTTATAAAATTTCATTTCAGTATTTAAGGAGAGTAGGAATTTTATTAAGCAACAATTATACTTACTTTCAATAAAAATATTTAGCAGAAATTCTATAGGATACATTTTATCTCTAATTATTGGATGGTACAATAATAGCAAACAGGAAACAGTTGTTATATTCTTAAGCTTTCAATTTACACTTTTAATTATAATTCTTTTATAATAGCAAAATAACCAAATAAACATATTCATCATATTTTTTAAAAGGTAAAAAAGAAAAAAGAATAAAAAATTAATTTTAATTAATTTAAAAACTTATGTTTGTTATACATTTTTCAAATAACTAAAGCAACATATTATTTTTAATGCAGTGTTTAAATGAAGAAACCCACATAGTTGCTATGCACACTAAATATTATTAATTACTTTATTTAAGGTATTATCTATTTAATTAAATATTATTCTTGACAGTTTCAATAATGAAAGAAAAAAAAACGAGAACTAAAGATTATTTTCCTAATATGTTATATACTTTATTATGCATACTATACCTATTTTGGATAGTTTTTTATTTGCTTCATTATCATTCAGAGAAGCATTGCAAAATATACAACCTATTAGAAATCATAATTATTTTAACATTTTATTTCTGATCAACATAATATTCAAAATCAAATACCGTTCTCAGCCAAATTTAAAAAAACCTGCGCCTTACATCCCTTGTTCGTTCTCTGCTGGTTTTTGTCTTCATGGATTGAGTTCTTTATACATACATAAATAACACACACACATATATATATATATATATATATTCTAATGCGACTGGCAATGGAGAGATAACCTTTATTCCATAAGCAAGGGCTGCACCGCTGTTACTCATTTAGAATTACCCAGGGGGCACGTGAGCTTGAAGATATGCTATGGACGGGAGTAACACTACCCTCACAACTCTCTACGATTCTATTAGACCGGGACCTACGGTTTATTGTGAATTCAGAACCATTATAAACAACTATGGCACAGCCGGGACTCAAACCCGAAATCTATATATATATATATATATAGATTTCGGTTTCCGTTATATATATCTGTGTGTGTGTCTGTTTGTTTTCAGTATATTTTGTTTCATCATCTTGTTAAAAGACATTTGTTTAATAAAAAGGAACTTTGTCCCGTGTAAATAAACCTTGACACATGTTACCTTTCAAAGTATTCATGAAATATCTCTATAACTCTTCAAATATTCCACGGATAATTACTAAATTACTCGTACAAATGGTTGACATGATCCTACGAAACTTCCACTCCAAATCAAATCTTGAACTTTATTTCAATTACTTTTAAATTTTTTGGCTCCAGTTCTGCATCTCGTTTTTTTCCTAAACCTTTTAGGTCTGTTAATATTGAATTTATTCTTATTCGAAAAAAAAAAATATGAAAAGGTTTGATCCTACTTTCCGCATTCTTTTACAAAGCCAAAGTCTTTTTATACTTATTTTTCATTTTTTTAGCGTAGTCTTTCGTAAAAAAGCGAATTGGATCCGGCATTCAGGACTTACCCAAGTTGTTTCTTACATCAATTGTTTAGCACAAAATCCTAGAATTTCCATCACTTTTTTTAACAATTTGAATTTCTCGTGAATATCCACATTCTGTTCTTGCCTTATTTTAAGTAGCTTTTAACATAAAACCTTTCGATAGCTTTTTTATCTATGTAAGATATTTGCCGATAATTTTAACAATTTATTTTTAACGTCGAACTTAGCATGGCATGTAAAATTTTGTAATTGAAATCTTGTGAAATTTGGGGCTTGAATGGCCGAGTGGTTTGCGGTCTGGCGCTCGGTACCACAGGCTGCGTGTTCGAGTCCTGGCGCTGCCATGGAGGTTTGTAGTGATCGGAATCCACTTCAAACCGTAGGTCCCGGTCTAACATGATCGTAGAGCGTTGCGGTGGTATTGTTATTCCGCGTCCGTAGCTTATCTTCAAGCTACACGCACCTCCTGGGTAGTACTAAGTGAGTAACGTCGGTGCAGCGCTTGCCTTAAGGCAACAAAGACAATTGTCTAAGTGTTTGCCAGCTGCATTAGAACAAAAAAAAAATCTTGTGAAATTTCTTTTTCTTTAAGATACATAATAAATCATATTTACCCTTGTGCAAAACTATAATAAAACTATAAGTAAAATATTAAAAAGCGCCCAAAGAACTGCTAACACGCCTTTTAGCTTACAACTTATTTTAACATTTAAAATACATAAATATTTATGAGATATCAATTTCTCATGATAGATAACAAATGAGTTTGAAAAATAAGTTTCAAATTAAAATTCCCTTCAAATAAATGTCTTGTTTTTACATGAAGCAATGTAAAATCCAACATGCTACTACATGCTTTAATAAGGAAAGTAAACTGTTTATGAAGATGTTATGGATGTTTCTCTTAACATGGGGTAAATTGAGTTAATATGCAAGGGTGTAGGTAAACTTTCGAATTTTTATCAGAGACATGTATTTCATGGTTCAAGCGCTTTGTAAAAATTAATAAGAAATGTTAAATTTTAATTACTTCAGAGATACTGTTATACGGCAAAATTTAAATTTTTTTACAAAATGAGTTTCAATTCAAAATTAAGGAACATATTACCATTTCTTCAAAAAAAAAATAAATCCCAAAATGAAAAATTAGAAATAATTATACATCTACATTATACAATTTACATAATTATACATTAAAAAATTATGGTACATTAATGTCATAATCTCATCTTCAAAATTTTTCAATTAACAGAACATTTAATTAATGTTAATGTTAACATTCAAACAATCAAACATTTTAAGAATTTTAAAATATTTTTTAATCCCATCAAATAAAAATAAAAAAAATTATAGAATACTTATGAAAAAAAAACAATATTTGCTTTTTTTTTTTTTTTATCTTTTCCTTTTTTAGTAAATAACATTCTAGAAATAAAGACGAATAAAGATAATGGATTAAATCTTCTCTTCATCTAAAATATTATGATTAGAATGGTGAGTCTCAATGGTGATATACACACAATAAGCCAAAAAATAAAAATGCAGAACAAACAGGATGTTATCTCTTGACAAAAGAGGTTTATGATACTATTTTAAGAATAGCCCATTTATTTCAAGGTCAGGGGATTTAAGAATTATTTGATATGAAAAATTACTCAAAATACAAGACGAGCTTGACTTAAAATAACGTGCTATTCACATCACAAAAACAGCTATTCAAAGGTATATATAGTTATACATAAACACTCATCTGCGATTGCAGTTTTTCCTTTGCAAGTTGTAGGCTTTTTAACATTTTGATATGTTTATTAAACGGCTTTAATTTTTCTTGTTGGAGTTAAGTACCATTTTGTATCTTGAAGAAATTTTTCTTTTCACATTTCCCATTTCCCCCTTGTTCGTTTTCCGCTTTTCTTTGTGTTAATGGAGTCAGTTGATATATATATATATATTCAACTGCAGCTGGAAATACAGTCACAATCTGTATGCCATAAGCACAGGGCAGCACCGCTGTTATTCATTTAAGACTACCCAGGGGGCTGTGTAGCTTAGAGATATGCTACGGACGTGCGTAACACTACCCTCACAATGCTCTACCGATCTCCGCTACAAACAACTATGGCACCGCTGCAACTCGAATCCGAAACCTGTGGTACCGAGCGCCAGAGCGATAGATGTCTATCAAAATCTGTAAAGACTATTTTAAAGTGTCATATATAATAGCGGAGGGGACGTAAAACTGCTGTAAAAAGGGAAAAGCAATCTCCCCAGCGAAAACCTTCAAAGGTCGGCCCGAGAAGACACCTGGGCTCGTAAATGTTGCACCCCCATAAATTCCCCCAATCGTACACTTCGACGCTCACCAGACAGCCCCGCTCTATAAGAGGCCTGCGGAGAGCTATTAACCGGCCCAATCATTGCGAAGACTCGGAATTATAGAGGTTTAAGCGGATGTGCATTACAGATCGAAGATGCCGCTTCCCTTAAGAATACTTCCTTTTTGATTCCCATGTGAAATGAATCTCCACTTGAGAGAGTTTTCTTTGAATGGTTTTTGATGTAGAATTCCTTCTTTTTTTTCTCACTGTGGATACACGCCAAAAACAATATAACGGAAATTGAAAGAAATATAAATTTTAATGATATTGAAAAAATATGATATTTCGAATAAATTGGATAACTAATTATTTAACAATTTAAAACTAAAAAGGAAATTTAACATTAGATTATTATTTATTATCATTTAATATTTATGACAACAAAATACGAAATGTCCAAGTTCAGCATTTTCCCTCAAAAATTGACCAATATTTTGACGAATAATGCTTGATTTCATTTATCAACAAGCAGAATATATCACTGAAAATAGGTTTCAATAAAGATTATAATACTGTTAACAAAATTTCTACCAGCTTTTTTTTTAAGGGGGGGTCAAAAAATGTTAACATCATTCTATGCATTTGTAAATTATACTTCTTTGTTTTTTCTTAACAGCTTATAGTCGAATCTATTAAAATGAATTCCACATAAACATTGTTGGCCATGACCAACGTATCATATCCATACCATTTAACATTACGCCAAGGATAGTAAAATATCCAATTTCAGCATTTTCCCTCAAAAACTGCCCGATATTTTGACGAGTAATGCTTGAATTAATTTATAAGTAAATTAGTATATATAACTGATTATAATACAGTAAACACAAATTATTTTTTTGGTCTAAAAATATTAACATTATTCTATGCATTTGTAAATTATATTTGTAAATCTTTATTTTTTCTTCACAGCTTTTAGTCGAATCTTTAAAAAGAGGAATTCTCCACAAACGTAGTTGGCCGTGGCCGTCTTTTTCTCACTCTTGTGCATTTAGCGTTTATCTCTTATAAGGATTCGCTAAATTTTATGGAAGATTTACTGAACAACACCCTAAGGTATAAATGAGAATAAAAGTGTTCTTGTAGGATTTTAGGAGATAAATCCTCCGTATTTTCGGCATGGTATTAGGAAAACTCCTTAAAAATCAACTATCTTTTGAGACACTGTCTAATCACAATAAAATCTATACATTTTTCAAACATTGTTTGTTACACACGCCACTAATGAAAAGTAAATTCGAGTTTGCCCTCCTATTAGTAGAAAATTAATATTATTATGATAATGAAAAACAGCTATTCAAATATTATTGAAAGTTCATTTGTTTTAAAAAAAATTTGGAATTTCGTATTCCACAAAAAATACACAGTTGAACTTATTAAAATATATTTAATCATAATCAAACGATACTGTTGCGTCAATGAATAATAATAATAATAATAATAATAATAATTTTTCAGTTACATGCATGTATCGTCGTTCTTGAATTCAGAACTCATAACTAAAATAATGTCATAAATGAGATGGTCTTTTAAAATATCATACTTTTAATACATTTAAAGTATCAGCATTGATATCCTGTGAAACAAATTATAAAAAAATAACAACAAACAGTTTTTCAAATATCATTGAAAGTTTATTCATTATTTAACAAATTATTGATTTTTTTTAGCTTGTGCGAAAAACGTTAATCATTAAAAAATACTCAGTTGATTTTATTATAATAAATTTAACAGTTGAACTCATTAAAATATATTTAAGCATAATCAAACGATATATTTTTCCTGGAATGTATAGATTATAAACGTATGCAAATAATCTTATTAAACAATTATTCAAAATCTCATAACATGTAGAAATTCATGAAAACATATTTATATCCATAAAATTTCATTAGGAACGACATATATCTTACGCATACATTGTAAGATTCGTATACTATTAATTTAGCAGTCAACAATCGTAATTTTCTGTACAAAAATTAGAGACATTTTACATATTCTTTAAAACAGCACGCACATCATTAACGTGTAATACCCGAAAAAAGCTAATGTACATTAGAATACTTCATTATAAGATCTCATTTTCAAATTTTTTTTCACGGGTACATTTTGAAGTAGCTAAATAGCCTTTCGGGCTTAAGAACTCAATTCCTGAACTATCTCCATGTTTACAGTAACAAGAGCTTTCGATCGGTTAATGGAATTTCATTATCCGCCATTCAACTGAATTTCATTTTCCTGCAGAGCAGATCCCCTACCTTTGTTCGCATTATGTGCTTTAATTAGATTCTTTTGGAAGATTTATCACAAAGAATTACCCTGTTTATGTTCTGCCACACAAGATGGATCCACGGGTTATAAAATAGCTAATAAGTCTCAATGCCCTTTTTATAATAGTTCTTCTTCTCCTTCAAGTATCGGCTATTCTTCTGGCTGCATATAAAATAAAACCAAGAAAGTGGTTTAGGTATTCTTATTATACAAAGCGGTTTAACCACCCAATTAATTACCTGCTGAGCGTGATGTGTAATAAACCATGTGGAAAACAGGTTTACATGACATTTTTTTTTGCTAATCACATAGTAAAAGGCTAATTGGTTAACATAGACATTCAGCATATTGGCGAAGATCTCCAATGTATTGGCGACTGATCGTAATACATCTCTTTACCATATTATTTATTTATAACTTATTAAATAATTAATAAAAAAAGATGCATTAATTTTATAACTGTTAATAATGCAATATCAATTTATCAAATAAATTGAAAATTTTGAAAACGTTCCTTATTTTCTTGTTAATACAAATCAATTCATAGAAGTATATTGAGTGATATCTCCTGTGAAGTAAGTGCAATAACAATGTCTACTATAGTCGTAACTCCTTTGTATAATTCGTCCATTATTAATGAAATATATTGCAATTTATAAATAAATAAGAAAATAATGTTACTGTATTTATCGGTCTACAGAGAGTTCAAGAGAAAATTATTTGATAGTTATATCTTTACGTTATGTTTTGTTATTTAAATGATTCTACAAAATAACTGTATAATTTCAAATTTTAAATTGTATAATTTTATACTATATAGGCCGACTCGTGGCTCAGTGGTAGCATATGTCATTGGTGAGGATTAGAGTTCAATCCACTGGCGACACTGTTGTAGACACTGTTTCAAAAATGAGCAGTTCGATGGTATTTATGATGTTCAGCATGTTGCCATAATAATCAGACTATCTGGTGGAGTTTCCGGGGTTTTCTCCTATACGATACGTAAATTAGGCGTAATTTCCCCTATACGTTCTCCCGGAAGGCACTGCCTTCCTTCTTCAGAGACTCGGAGCCAAGTCAGACTTCTACCTACTGGTGCTCCATCATAACCGAAGCTGCCTCCTTTCCCTCCATCCATGAGTAGACTACTCATAGGCTGACCGTCCCGTTATTACATATATATATATATATATATATATATATATATATATATATATATATATATATATATATATATATATATTGCTTATTTTGAAATGCAATTTTTTGATGTGTGGCTAAATTTTATATGACGGGTTATTGAAACTTGATTAAATAAGAATAAGACAATACATTTTTCTAAATGGTAATCTAAATACTACTTCTTTATCCTGCGCATGACCAGGATTGTTGGTCATATGGTCTCTATATTCGCTTAGAGTAATTAATGTACCACTATCATCCAGACATTTTTAGACAATTAGGATATGTATGCTACTTAAAATGAAGTTTAATGAATTAATGATTATATATATTTATCAATCTATTGTCGATATTTTTTTCACTTAATGCACATTTTATTTTGTTGCTTTCTTAGCTGAGATGCCATTTGTATGTAGCTTTTAAGCATACATTGCTAAATTTTAATTGAGGATAAGCCACAAAAAGGCGGAGGAAAGCAAATCAAAGCAGCTACTAAAACAGGGCTTTTTCACATGGAGTATCGAACAGAGAGTGCCGTTTTCACGTAGGTGAGAGCAAGAGCAGAATCATTTAAAATACTGTGTCCGAAAAGGAAAACCAATTTTCAATTTAAAGATTCGCTTATGCGAATTTCATTTTCTTAACAGGTTGCTGGCACTATCCTTGACATCTGTGTGAAATGTCACGGCGACTTTTGAAATGTCTGAATTAATTGAGCAAGGAACGTGCATTGAATTTTGTTTGCGGAAATGTATATAATGTTGCATAAGGCATTCCTTGACCATTCCTATGTCGGAAAAATGTTACAAGTAGTATAAGCAGTTCGAAGGCAGAGACGCGTTGAAGGCGAAGAGCCCTCTTCGACCATCAACCTCAACCGATGGAGCTCACGTATAAAAATTAAAGATTTGATGCTTGCAAACCGTCGATTTACAATTATAGACAAGTGATGTTGGAATTTCAAAAGATCGTTCAATTCCATTTTGA
>BPLQ01012858.1:0-232179 GCA_021605075.1 Caerostris darwini | reverse complement strand
TATGTAACTGGAAACTTCATATCAAAACTTCATAAAATAGTTATTTGTCATTTCATTTTTCATCTTTTCCTTAGAATGTTCCTGAGCTTTGACACTCGTCTTTGCTTATTACATATATATTGTTCTTAACAAAAAAATTTCAAATTATTTATACGTACGAATTTTTTAAAGAGTAAAGATATTGTACCATAATAAAATTCATTTTTTAATTATTTAGTAATTAAACTAATATGATGGCATCAAAAATATTAATGAAATCACAACAATAAAATTACTTATGCATTGTGATAAAAAAGGTGATGTACCTAAAAATTTATTTATAATATTTTAATAAATATAAGTACAATTAAATACATTTACTAACATTTTTATAACTGAAAGTACATCTAAATAATTGCAGTATAGCTTTTTTAAATGTAAACTTCTCAGGAGAACTGTAGTATTAGTTATAATATTGTAAAGGTAAAACTATATACTAATTAAGTTCTCCAAAATCTTTAGTTATAAATTCATGCATTTACGTTTTTTCAATTCCCAATTTCAGTCTTTTTAAAAACATTCATAATCAGTTTTTTTTTTATCCAAAGTTAAAGATTTCAAATAAAATGTATTGTACTTTCAACTTGTAATACTTATTTACTGTACAAATTTCTTTAAAAAAATATACGTCAAGGAATAAGTCATTTAAAGAAATACTTGTAAATTAGGTATCTTTGTTGGGAATTTTAAAGAAGTGTCAAATAACAGAATTCTAGTAGTTTAATTCAGAATTCTGTAGAAACTTTTTAATAATTCACATATTTTTCATAGAAGTTCACTAAGAGAAGAAGTTAAAAGAGAAGATAGTCGAAAAGTAATTTAAATCAAAATAAATTCTGGGATCTCAATTATTAATTCTCCTATTTTTTAAAATATTTTATAGATGTCATAGTCTATCTAATAGAAAACATTAACTATGTTCTCCGAATTTTTCCATTTCAAACTTACGGGAAATAAAAACTTGTTGCCATATAAAACTTCTTAAATTATAACGAAAAAAATAAATTTATATCATAATTGTGCAAGCCGGAATCGCAATAGGTAACATTATATTTAAAACGCCGGTGACAAAAATGAAATAAGAATTTTAAAAGTAACAGAAATTGCAGCGAAAATGTCTGCTACGCTATGTTTAAGTTAAATATTTCGGAGAAAGCATCAAGTTACTTTCTTCACGTAAATTGAGCATCTAAGATGGAGGGGAAAAAATTAAAGTTAGCAGCAAATAGCTACGACTTCTTTTTTTAATTTTATTTTCCATATGTATGAAAAGCTGGAAGAATTATTTAATAAATTTTTTAAATTTGCGTATGAAAATATACGAAATACTTTTTTTACTTTACAATTTATCTCACTTTCTGGAAGTAATTCGCATTACTTATTTATATTTTACTGGATTTAAAAATGGAAATTGTCATCTTTGTTTATTTTTCTACTAATATCCTTTTTCATGACATTAGAAATTGAATTCAAAATAAACATGCATTGAATGTAGCAGGTTTGAAACTTGAAACTTCATATCAAAACCTCATAAAATATTTATTTGCCATTCCGTTTTTCTTCTTTACTGTAGAATGCTCATGATTTTTGACACTTGTGTGTGTATATTTAAAAAAATATATATATTGTTCTTAACATTTTAAATTATTCATACGTATTCATTTTTTAAAGAGAAACTGTACTTAAATATTATGTACTTAACTATACTATTGTAAAAATAAAAATATATCCTAATTAACTTCTCCAAAATCTTTAGGTAAAATACAAACATTTAGATTTTTTTTAATTCAAAATTTTAGTTTTTTAAACAACATTCAGAATCATTTTTTTTTTGTTCAAAGTTAAATATTTCGAATATTTTATATTTTTAATTTGTACAATGTTTTAATGAAAAAAAGTTCTTTAAAAAAACGTATATCGTCAAGGTATATGTCATTTGAAAAAATAAAGTAGGTAACTTCATTCAAAATTTAAAAATTGTTTCAAATAACAGAATTCTAGAAGTTTAAATCAGAATTCTGTACAAATTTTTAATTATTCAAAAACTTTTCATAAAAGTGCTCTATAACTATTTTATAGTTTATTTTGTTAGAACGTTGTTATCTGTTCTGTCATAACAGGATTTATCTTCACAATATTATTACATCTTTATTCTATCACAGTAATTTGCACACCAAACAAGTAGTATAGTTTTGTTTACTATTATAACGATTAATTCCCGCAATATCATTACATTTATGTATCTATCACAGTAGTTTACACGTCAATCGCGTATCAACACAACATATCTGCCTTAACAATTTATTTTACGATGATATTTTATTTAATTTTTGATAACTTTCTAAATAATAATGTGCAATTTATTTTATGAATGAATCTAGTGATTAAAAACGTTGAGCAAAAACAGGTGGGTTGAAAGGTTCGTAGGGTGACTCATAGATGGCGCAACTAGTATTAAATCCATATAATTTTTAGTTAGCCCTAACCTTCAAGAGACACATGCATAAATTTGACAGGTGTTGCACTATTAGTATGTGAGTTACAGCATTTTTAGTGAAGCAACTTTTGTTAGTTTGAAAAAATTGGATAAAAAGGAATTTCGTGTGTTAATAAAGCTTTGTTTTTTGGCGAAAAAAAATACTATTGAAGACAAGGCTTGGCTTGATAAACATTATTCGGACTTTGCACCAGGTAAATCAACCGTAGAGAAGTGGTTTGCTAAATTTAAACAAGGCGAAATGAGCACCGAGGACGATGCACGCCCCAAAGCGGCTGTTACAAATGAAAACATCAAAAAAGTCCTCAAAATAATTTCTGATAACCGTAAAGTGAAGTTGATTGAGATAGCTGAGACCCTAAAGATATCAAAGGAACGTGCTGGACATATCGTGAATGAATATTTGGATATGCGAAAGCTCTGTTCAAAGTGGGTGCCGCTCGAGCTCCCAATCGACGAAAAACAACAACGAATTGATGATTCTAAGCAGTGTTTGGAGCTGTTCAATAGTAATAAACCCGAATTTTTGCGTCGATATGTGACAATGGGTGAAACATGGCTCCATCATTTCACACCGGAGTCCAATCGATGAACACTAAAAATGTGAACACGTGATGAACACTAAAAATGCTATAACTTCACTAAAATTGCTATAACTCACATACTAATAGTGCAACAGCTGTCAAATTTATACACGTGTCTTTTGAAGGTTAGGGCTAATTAAAAATCGTATGGATTTAATACTAGTAGCGCCATCTGTGTCAGCCTTCGAAATTTTCAGCCCACTGGTTAAAATCGAAAAGCTATTAAATGATAATGCATCAACATGAAAAATATTTTTCTAACGTCGAAAGTAACTAATTATTTCCTTTTTAGCTAAAACTGTAATTTTTCAATGCAAAGTTACGTTTTTTACGTGTATTTTTTGTCTGCTTTTTTATACAATTTATCTTTATACTATATAATTCTTCTGTACATGTGTTTATCACTGAACTCCTCCTAAACAGCTGGACCGATTTTGATAGAAATTTTTGTGTGTGTTTGAGTGGTCTCTATATTGACCCGATAGGTGGCCTGCAATCAGGTTCTTCTACACGTGTGTTTGTCACTGAATTCCTCCTAAACGGTTGGACCGATTTTGATGAGATTTTTTGTGTGTGTTCGACAAAACATGGAGAATGTTTTTATGCTATCCTCTTTGTTGTAAGTCTCCACCAGATGGTGCTGCAGTATATCAACTTCTATGCCGTTCAACCAATCGCTATGAAAATTAGTAATAATATGTATTCGAGTATGGAAAATATGTTCGCGCTATTCACTTTATGTTACTTGCCACCAGATGGTGCTGCAGCATTTCATCTTATATACCGTTCAAACGATATCCATGAAAATTAGTATGCACATAAAGAATATATTTATATATATAGCACATGGAGAATATATTCGCGATATGTAATTTTCTACAATGCATTTCTTTTGCAGGATAACGTATACCGGGTTCTGCTAGTATACTATTTATAAACAAAAAGTATTTTATGTATTAAATAAATTTAATTTATTATAACTTAAAACAATAACCAGTCTATTTTTCTTTCTCCATCTCTTACCTGATACGTATTAAATATTCCAATTATTCTATTTTTGGATTAAAATAATATTGTTATTGAAAATAGAGAAAAATTAAAACATTTGAAGTTGAATTAGGCTAACAGTTGTTCTGTTTCCATTTATATATTCCGTAACGTTCACTAAGCATTTAATATAAACATTAAATATCTAAATAAATGCATTTGAAATCACTATATTTACTAATTTTTTTGTTTTCATTTATATTTTATTTTCTTGTACAGTAGCCTCTCTTTATATAGAGTGATAAGTTATTTCAACCATTTTTTTTTAAAGTAAAATTTGTACAAACAAAACATTATAATTTTCATTATTTTAACATAAGGAAAAATTGATGTGCAGCAGGTAAAGGTGATTATTTATTGGTGTTCAGTTAATTAAAAAAAATATATATGATTATTAATCCTCCATTTATAATATCTAAATTTAATTAACATTAGAACTTTGATAAGATAATAGATTCTATCGCTCTTTCAGTATAGCGCGTTTTTTCTTTGTCTCCTGACATATGCGATATAACGAGAAATTACTTTATTTTTCATATCTTATAAATTTAAAATATGATTTATAATATATGTGGGTCTACATATTAAAAATGGGACGTTAAATTGTCAGCATTTACCATTTGAGAATTCGTCCAATTTTCTCATGATCATTAATGTCAGTGACACTCATAATGTTGATTTAACGTTGGCGGTCTTTCCCCGTACACTGGAAAGGGAAAATTTTATCACTCCCATTACACTTTTTCATGATTAAGTAAAACACATCATTTTATTATTTTTTCAGTTTATTTTTTTTTAACAGTAAATAGCAACCGTTTTTTTTTTTTTATTTGATACATTCGGAATATTATTTAGCAAATTTTTAACAAACTGAAATCACGACAAATTTTTAATTTCTTATTTTCAAAAATAATAAAAGTTTAAATGTTGTCAGTCGTCTATGAAATGAATAATTTCTTTTTTTAGTGTTTTTGGTTGTTTGATATAAAATCATAATTAGCCTAATTATGATCTACTTCTTTAAAATCATAATTATCCAGCCTTATTGGAAATGCAGTTCTATTGTAACTGAATGAAAAGTACAGTACCGTAGTAACTGATTGAAAGTAAAAAAACATTATACAAATTACCGATTCACAAATTTTACAAAATCGCAGTTAACATCTAAAAGTAAAGAAGAAAGTTATATAATTTACTGAGTGCCTAAGGAAAATAGTCCCCTCACCCTCCAGTTATTTAAATGATCTATTTAAACATACTAATTATAAAAAAAGATAACTCAAATTGAAACAAGGTAATAATTTGGAGAAAAATATCATGCACAAGGATTTAAAACAAAATTAGCAAGGGAAAAAGTATGAGTAATAAGAAAAAAAATATCAGATTTAAAATTAATTTAATAAACTTTGTATAACCAAATAAAACTGAGTCGATTGTAGAAGGAAAGAGAAAGCGAAAAGCAGAATGTTAATCGATGCGAAACGACCTGGAAAAAATCGCAATTAACTATTACTGTTGAATGTGTGACGGTGTTTAACTATGTGAATGTATCATATTCAGTATTATTACTGGCTTAAATCACTTTGAAAGAGTTTTAGTGGAAGAAAATCAGATTAAAAATACGTATTATATTGAAAGTTGTAATGCCGTAACATAAGTTTGAATAGAAGTTTCCAAAATCTTAAATAATGTAGTCACTCAAAAATAATTGTTATCATTATTTTGTATCTTTGACTTCTTATTTATACAGAACAACTATGTGTAATTTCACACCGCTAAATGTAATAGTTATATTATTAATTTCACTTTATTACTAAATGGACATAAGTAGTTAAAATACGTCTCTGTATACCTATTTAAAAGTAGATTTGTTTTTAAATATCCGACTAAATTTTTTTTTGCGACATCCTACAACTGACATTATCAAATTTAAATTTTCATTTACTTAACATGTCGGAAATATATCACATCCCAAAGTTTGAGAAGCATTGTTTTACCCAATTATCTATCAGTTATGCCTCCATAACATTAAAACACCTTTTTCAATTTTTAACAGGAACTCCCCAACCCAAGTGTGATGGGGTACAAATCCATTGATGCTGCATGCCGATCACGTAGTTTGAGGGGAACCGTCTGTCGGTGGCATGGAACTGCTTCATTACCATAGAAATTGCCCTGCGCCGTCTTGCCTTTCTATTGACCATGCCCGCAGCGGGCGCAAGAGGTGGTCAATTGAATGGACAAGCACTTGAGACTGCACCCCACCCTATCCCCTACCCATCTATTCCTGATGGTCACTTGCCCTCCGGACCGATTGTAGTGTCCGGAGTGGAGATGGTCAATAGTTCATTCTCTGTTGTGGAGGGAATCAATAGGAGGATGGACTTTTTGACATTAATAATGTTGTAGTGGGTGAATGGAAGGGGAGATTCAAAGTGGACCAGTTAAATGTTGGATCAGTTTGAGATTCTGTCTTTGCTTCTGGTGCTTTGTTTTTTTGTTAAATCGGAAAAAATGTTTTCTGCTTTAACAAAGTCTAAGTATTTCAATTGCAGTTGCAAGCTATTGCAAGCAAAAAGCAATTGCAAAAAAAAAGTGATCTAAATAGTTTAAATTAGATTATTCGTAATTAAATTATAGTTCTAAAGAGCAATATTAAAAAAAAAAAAAAAAAAAAAAATTGAACATATTTTTTTAATATTAATCTTTTTATTCCTTGATAGAAATTCAAAACTAAAACGAATTCATGATAAATGTTCAGAAATAAATAATTAAAGGTAAACTTATATTAAAACTAAGGGACTATCGTTGGCCAACAATATTGTAAATTCCTTTTCACAGGCTGGGATGCCGTAGGTGTGCCACTGGTCCGCTGAATGTATCAGTTTTCAGTGTTATGCCTATGTCTTCCCAAACTGTATAGGGGCAACTCAGCTCTAGGCACAGTGATGTGGTGTGGTGTAGTAGTAGTAGTAGCAGTACTAGTAGTAGTATGCCCATGCCTGCGGAAATTGGATTGAACACAATAACGATTACCATTGCAAATATTCTTCTACTCCGCAACAAAACCTGATACAGATCTATGTTAACATGCGAATAGAGATTGCGAACATACATTACTAGGGACACCATTTGGAGGTGAGCCTCACACTTCCCTCTCCCCGTTCCCTGATGCTTAAAAAGGGATTTTTATTATTATTTATTCAAGCATTAAAAAAAAAACTGATATAAAAATCCTCTATGCTTATTTACCTAACGTGACGCTAACTTACTTAATTTGAAATTTTTCTACAAACATTAACGAAAATAAAATATCATTACAGACAGATCATTTGGATACTTGACATTTTTTATCAGTCTACAAATCAAATATCTTGTAACAGATATAAAAAAC
The DNA here is from genome assembly GCA_021605075.1 of Caerostris darwini. Lineage (NCBI taxonomy): Eukaryota > Metazoa > Arthropoda > Arachnida > Araneae > Araneidae > Caerostris > Caerostris darwini. The sequence continues at coordinate 224,618 of BPLQ01012858.1, read as the reverse complement.
AATTTTTCTATTGACAAACTTTTTTACACGGAAAGGGTTTTGGTTGCAGGTAAACTTCTGAAAAAACAACATGAAAATATGAAACAAATGCAGCCTGTATTTGCAATTTAACTTCTCCTGCAATTGGCTAGCGCTCTGGCCTTTGGTACCGCATGCTACAGGTTATGCATACCACTTGCTTCAGGTTAATGTATTTGCAATATAACTCCTCCTCCAATCGGTTAGCTCTCTGGCCTTTGGTATCACATGCTTCAGGTTCGAATCAAGGCGGTGGCATGGATGTTTGTTAGTAGTTCGAAATCCGCTTTAAACTGTAGATTCCGGTCTAATTTGCCTAAAGTATGCAGGAAATGACCGTGGAGCGATAAACTAAACCTCCTCCAACTATTACAAAATATTTTGGTATTCTGCTTACAGTGAATAATTGATATATAATTATAAAACAAAAACCTTTTAGGTGATAAATAAAGCTTGTTAATTAAAATTAATAACAAAAATTATAAATTGAATGATAGAAAAAATATGCACAGTTATGCAATGATCTGTGACAGATAAATCTATTTTTATTGCTATTAATGAACACTCATATGAAAGTGAGAAAAGTAAAGCGGCTTCAATTTTCTGAAGATAATAACTGATTGTGTAAAATGTATTAAATGTTGTATAGCTTCGTAAATTTGCACTCTATGGGAAAAGAATATATTTTATTGTTGATAATGATTACAGCTATTGATGATAAAGCTGATAATATTGTTAACAATGATTCCAAACCATAGAAAATAACAGTCAATTTATTTTCATTTTTGACTGAGAGTGTCTTTTAAACCACCAATGTTTCAACACCAAAATATTATGTCTGATTTTTTAAAAAAATGTATAATTGTAAAACCAAAAATGTTAATGCATATTAAAGCAATATTTACTTTGCATTCCTATGGTACATTGAGTTTTTACTTAGTGTGTTTTTTTTTTGTTGTTGTTGTTGTTCATCACCATGTCTAACAAATGATGTAATGCAATCAGCCGCAAAACCAAAATAAATTTTTTAATAAATTTTTAACGATGACTAAAACTAACTTTTAAGAAAATTACATAAGAACATGCCATTAAAAACGGATAAAGATTATTATTTTTGCTATTTCCAATGCTGTGAAACATTCGCAATCTAATCCTTAAGCGAGACAGACAAAAATAAATGAATTAATTAAAGAATTACAAACACATTTATTACATTTCTATTTTCTCACATTTAGCTAAGAAAATCAATAAATTTTTTGTTATTTAAAGATTTAATTCAATTGTTTTTGTATTGTTTTGACTAATTTGTCTATTTAAAAAATGAAAATATCTAATAATTCAAAGTTATTATATGTCTACCGTTCAGTAAAAGGTTCTTTTACAATCTTATCTCAGGAGAATCTTTCTGTTTTAAAATTTTTCTAGTTTTACTTTTAACCAATACAATCTGTAAAAAAAAAATAATAATAATAAAAATAAATAAAAATATATAAAAAAATAAGAATAGTCCTATGTTTCGAAACTGTAAATAAGTAAACAATAAATAGCAAGTAATAAATAAAAAAACCCAGAATAATCCTATGATCCGAAACTGTAAATAAATAAACAGTAAATAAGTAATAAGTAAATAAGTAAGTATTTAATAATTCAAAATTATTATCTGTTTACTGCTCCGTAAAAGGTTCTATCTCAATCTTAAATAAAACATTAAATACGGGAGTATCTTTCTGTTTTAAACTTTTTCCAGTTCTACTTTTAACCAATACAGTCAGTAAAAAAAATAATAAACAAATAAATAAAAATATATAAAAAAACAAAAACAAATCCCAACTGTAAATAAGTAAACAAGTAATCCACCTTTTTCATATCGACAGGGTGCTAATCCTAAAAATGTCATTTTCTTGGAAGACATTCCTAAGCAAAATTAATGCCTTCTGCACTAGCTTTCTGGAAGACACTAAATAATGTCTTCCTCTTCTTACTTTTTTTCCCATCTCGATGACGATACCTTCTCGTATCGATTTCAGAATCTTAATCTTTTCAGCGAAAATGATTGATGCTCTTCATTTTATTCGGGACTGAAAATGGCGGAAAGCATGGACATCTGCATCGTTGCCATTTCTCAAGGGACTAATGAAGTGGATCATCAATACTTGGCGTGGTGTGTGCTACGACCGTGGAAAAAGGCAGTTAATGGCATTTTTCCTCTCTCCTCTATTTCGTTGGCATCAGGTCATTGGCTCCCGTGGAGGAAATCGGGAAAATTAAGTTTTTCCAGTTTATGGTTTTGCGTTATGTTGGTTCGACAAGACGTTTATCGTTGTGCCAGTAAATAAAATAAAAAAACCTCCATTATCTTATTAAAGGAGTCGTTTTATGTTTCCTTTTTATATAAGAAGGCATAAAAAAGAAACATTTGCTCACTAATACATTTGCAAACCAATGAAATATCTTTGAAATAAAAAGAAAAGAAAAAGAATGCTTGCTTTTTATAAAGATAAATAAAAAGAGATGATATATGTTACTTTGGGCAAAATTGTTTTCGAACTTTGCTACATGCATCGTATAGCTTTTCATTATCATTTTTCAGAATGATTCTTAAGACTGTTTATTAAATTTTGTCGTGCATGGTTTCAGGAAAAACGTAAATTTTATAAACAATTTATTTAATCATTTAGATGTAGAATATCGTTTCTACAAACCTGATAGAAAAATTTTTATCGTTACTCTAAGTACCAATTGACTTTGTATTAGTGTGAAATATACGGTTAACCATTAAAATGGCAATATCACGAAAGTGTTACGCAAAAGCAAACTTTCAATGAAAGGTACAGATATACAAATGTCCGTTAAACAGATACGAATTACACCAACTACAGTATGTATAAAAGGAAAAATTTTAAAGCGGATCCCTCATACTTATGTTGCATTTGCATGTTGGTTGTTTACGTAAAGGTTTTGCTATGCCTAAGTAAAGAGAACCTTTTTATCTTTGGAAACTTTTTATGATTGGATGACGGAATTTGAATGCAGACAAATTGGGGCAAGCAAGAACACGGTTTATAGTTCCGCAATATTGTTATTCGTATCATTCGGCCAGATGACTATCGTCTCAGAAAGATCTCATATAGTGTCACGGATTATTTCATAAAATCTCAATTAATATGCTTGAAGCCGCAAGCAAATTTGAAACTCACCGTCGAATGTTCGAATCGAATGCTCCCCTGAAGCTGTTCACATTTATTACAGATTCATTCGTGCGGGTCTACAGCTGTCTTTCACTGATTGAGAATGAATAGTATTGATTACTCAGAATCAGTGAGAAATAAAAATTTCGATAGATGCTCACTTTGATAGATGCTCATTCAAATGTTCAACTGTACTATAGTATGGCAACTGTTGTTGCTCTATCAGACTCCTGACTCAGAGTACATGACAGGGCTTTTTGATCTTTAAAGTCCTTCAGATATTAAACCGGTGGGCAACAGCTTGGATAAAAAGTTAAATGCAAGCGGAATTTATTTCCAGCTTTTAGCGTTTATGTGTTTTGTTATTATATATATATATATATATGAAATACATTTGAGTTTTACTGTGCAGCTTTGGCACGAATTATGTAAATTTGTCACTTGCGCTTTCTGTTTTATATTTAAAAGTGAAATAAATCAAGATCTATGTTCCCTTGTTTTTTCACTTTGTAACTGAACAGGATTCCAATAAATTGGATGCACAGAGTATTTGCAGATTATTTCTTCTAATATCACCTTAAAATCTGGTATACTGTGTGTAAAGTTTGTTATTATGTTTTTTATTGTTATGCTAAATTTCTCTTTCTTTTATTAAAAGTTGATATGTCTAGACATATTTATATGTCCTAACGTAAAATGTCTAGACATGTTTAATTTTTTTACCTAAAGGTCATTAATAAATGTTTTCGGAACGCCGGAATCAAATACCGGAAATAAAACACTTCCGATATTTCCGGAATAACGGTCAGTATTTACTGAATAAATTTTTCGCACTGGGTTATTTTAGAAATACAAAACTTTCTATAATATTTTTAGACTTTAGAAAAAAGAAGTAGAGACAAAAATATATTTAGAAATAAAGCTGTTTTAGAATTCAATATCTCATGCTTGAAATATTTTATTCATTCTATAACAAAATATACGCAAATCTATATAAATACAAACTACATCAAGTAAGAGTACATCGATGTAAATTGTCCCAAGAAATTTGATAATTTTAAGATATATAACCAATTAAATATGTTTGTACTAATAACTCATTGATTAATATAATCTTTTTGTAATGTTTTAAGTATGTTATTTTGTATATTTTAAATAGTTATTAGCAAAATAAGTATATTTTTACGGATTTAGAAAGAAAAAAATATTTTGTTTCTCTTTGAGTTATTGAGGGAATAAAAAAATAAATATTAAATTCTGGGACAGAAGAAAAGACACAGATCCAAAACTAAAGAGATTTCATCAAAACTGCTAATATTATCAGAAAATTTAAACAATTTAATTTCTCTGCAAATTATTTCAAAAGCTTATACGTAGAAGATTTATACATGACTCATATGTAGAAGATTTATATATGATGCTTATGTAGAAATTTCAGCACATGATTGATTTAAGATTCAGCATATGATTTATATGTAAAATATTCAGCATAAGATTGATGTAAGATTCAGCATATGATTGATATAAGATCCAGCACATGATTGATATAAGATTCAGCACAAGATTGATATGTATAATATTCAGCATATATAGAAGATTTATATATAGAAGATTTACATATGTTTCATATGTAGAAGATTTACACGTTTCATATATGCATTAATGATTCATATGTAGAAGATTTATATATGATTCTTATGTAGAAAATACAGCATTTGTAAATGCTTTATATATGATTTATATGTAAAAGATTCAGCATATGATTGATGTAAGATTCAGCATATGATGGATATAAGATTCAGCACATGATTTATATAAGATTCAGCATATGATTGATACGTATAAGATTCAGCATATATAGAAGATTTACATATGTTTCATATTTAGAAGATTTACACATGTTTCATATATGATTTACACATGATTCAGCACATGATTGATATAAGATTCAGCATATGATTGATATGTATAAGATTCAGTATATATAGAAGATTTATATATAGAAGATTTATGTATAGAAGATTTACATATGTTTCCTATTTAGAAGATTTACACATGTTTCATATATGCATTAATGATTCATATGTAAAAGATTTAGCAATACCCAGGGTGTAACCCAAAGGGAGTACTAATTGCGTCTATATTTTATCGTTCTTACTTTCTTTCTTTCGCAATAGAATATTCAGAAGATGAGCCAATAGACGAATTTTTTGAGTTATAAATATATTGTATTCACCCCCCACATAGACACGAGAAACTTTAGGTTTTTGTGTTTAAATCCATCAGTTTAAAGATGCAACTTGTTATTTTACAGGTCCTACCAAGATTCAACTAATCAATTTTTTTTTCTAATGGGAAAAGGATGCTATGCGTTGCTTACGTTTCTTCATATTTGATGCATTAATCTATTAAACTTATTATCTACCTTATAATATGAACACTACTTCTTAAAACTAATATTATTTCTTAATGAAACTGCAATTTGGAACATACAACTCAGGTCGGAACATCATTCATGCAAAGATTTTATTGCATGCAAGTAGGCCAATACCTAGCATAGATATTTTCATAAATTATTGAAAATACAATTAATTTATTATTTTCCCTTCAGAATTTTTTTGCAATTTCTTAGATTTCATTTTTCATCCCAAACACTTTAATCTCAAAACTGAGGAAAAGACATTTGTTATTTCATCTACATAATTTATTGAACATGACTTGAATTTAAAATATGTTTGTGTTCATGGAATAAATTTTTTTTTCTTATTTTAATTTCGTTATTTTCTATTTTATTTGGAATAATATTAACGATATTCTTTAACAAGTATATTGAGTTTCATTCAATGTCTTCTTGACATCAATGGAGGTTGCAAAGCGCAGGTTAAAAGATGTTATTCTTTCCTCTATCCTCGTTTTTCACTTGCACCTCAATTAGCCCACTGATGAAAGGACATCAAGTATTAATTTTAAATATGACATTCAAATATTTGCGCGTAGTATAGGAGAAAGCCTAAAACTGGACACGGAACTAGACTAGAATTGGAACTAGAACTGGCTCCCTCAAGATATGGAAGTAGACTAGAATTAGAACTAGAACTGACTCCCGCCAGACACGGAACAAGACTAGAAATGGAATTAGAACTGGCTCCCACTAGACACGGAGCTAGACTAGAATAGGACTAGAACTGGCTCCCACTAGACAAGTGATGTCGATGAGAGACACTTATGCACATTATAACAATATCTATTCAGACAACTCGTTTCTGAAAGCAGTGACCAAAGAACGCCATCAGAGCTCTCGAATAAGAGTCTCTGCGTCTTCAAATAAGAGCTCTCTGAATCCTCACTGTTCACGTTACCCATGAACCATGTCTTGAAATAGTTGATTCGTATAAATAGTTGAAATTGTTGAAAATAGTTGATTCATATAAATAGTTCAAATTGTTTAAAATAGTTAATTCCTATAAATAGTTCAAATTGGTGAATTATTCCAAGATGAATTATCTCATTATTAAAATAAAGAAGTACAATCTATATTAATTTATTTGATGTTTCACCACAAATAATTTATTTTAAAATATGTTTTACAACACAACGTTTCAAATATTTTACAAAGATTTCTCTTGACTTCATGGATCGAGCTTTGGATTACCGAACTAGGAGAAGATTCAAAACTTAATAAGCAAAAATTATCTCCGAAAACTAAATTCTGTCTCAATGTACATATAAATTAATCTGTACCACTTATAAATCAGAAGATCTTACGATGCTTAAATCTTCTCGAAAGACATTTATTAAAGAAACGCAGAAATCAAATATTTTTATCATCCATAAACTATGTTGGAAACGTTGGAAGAACTTAGGTATTAGTCGTAAAATATAAGAAAACCAAATAGAAAGAGCTCTGAAGGGATGTCAAGTCCAAATAGTGAACAAAAATGCAGCTTGAATAACTAACCACTGCAAGCGAAGGTAAAGTAATCCAACATAAAGTTTTTTCCGCTTCAAATCCCTTGAGTTTTTGACTTAAGCTTCTGGCTACTTGGGGATTTCAGACTTCGAGAGCAGTTTTTTAGACACTCGGCGCAGAGATGGATTTAAGCCGTTCGGGTTTATGACTCGGATGCAAAGAATTTTATTAATGAAAGATTTAATAGCTTTATTTTGTTAAAGCAAACATAGAATTGATTTATAGGGTTAAAATTTTAGTTTTTCGAGTAATTTTAGTTTCGAATTTCATAATAGAACACCATGTAGAAATGTATAATACTATGCGTAGGAGAGGAGCGTTTCAGTTTAAGAAGGGAGGGAGTTCGAGACCCAGCATTTGAAGCCAACCCGAAAGATCCCATATCTATGCCAAGTTTGGTTTTTTAATGTTTGAAATCGAAATATCTTCTCGTTAGGATCAAGGGGAAAAATGTCACTTCGTCACCCCTAGAGGTGTTCGTTGTGATGATTTAGTAAGAATGTGTAACGTCTCCTCTTATATTACACCTATAACGGCTTCAAGAAGAGGATCAATTTCAGGATTATGGGAACACTTTAATTTTTATTTACAAGCACTATATATATACAAATACAGAACTCTGGAATATTATAATTCTACATCGAATCTAAAAATACGTGGTCTGTGGCAGATCCTAATTATCATACGGCGTGATAAATGAAACCACAAGGAGTTCAGTTAGAGAAACAGGCAGAAACTCCGGCCTATTCAGTCACTTCAAAGAAAATAATAATAAAAATAAATTGGTCGTCTCGTCGCAAAACTCTCTCGCTTCTTCATAAAAAAAAACCAAACAATCCGTCAAGAGGAGGAGGGGGGTCAGCTTCCCTCCCTTCTCATTGGAATAGACATTTCTCAGTTTATGGTTTATCACCAATACCGATGAAATAACTCATGTTATAGTTCATATTCCATTTTTAGTCGTTTCGACTTGTGAAAAGTCGCACAGACATTCATTCGCTAATTTTCTGAGTCTCATTACAGATGATACCAAATATCTGCTATCAGATTTGAGTGACAGGATGTTCTCAGTAGAACAAAACTCTAATTGCATATAATATAACTACCCACAATACTGCTTGTTAAATTTGACTGATGGGGTTATTATATACTTGTGAAGTAACATGCGTTTTTCTCATTGGGAATGAAATGCCAAAACTCTTCCCTGAGAAATAAATTTTACAAGTGCAATGCAGAACCTGCTTTCTTTCATGATTGCACCCTTGGTAACGCTGAATCTTTTAAACATTTATTGAGATCTCAGTTCAATGTATTTACACTAGAAAACAGCAACATAATAACGTTATAGCAGTTCGTAATAATAAGAAAAACTACGTAACGCAATCTCACATTAAATGTAAACTGTTTATCATAAAATTATCTACAAATAACCCAATAAGATGCCATTATAAGTTATTTTTTTTACCAATTTTTGTGTTCTCTTAAGTTCTAGCTTTTGTATCAATAATTAAGATTCTAAAAGTTTGGTAATATGTAACGCAATAATCTGAAATATTGAAATTGTTTAAATTATATAAGAGTATTTATTATTATTCAGCTATTTTAATGTTTAAATTAATTAATCGCTGTGACACATGAAATTGAAAGCATGTATACTGGAATCGCATGCTTAAAGCTACTAGTAGAAGAAGAGCCACACAGCGTTTTACAGGGAAAAGATATCATGAGGTCTACAGCCATAGTTCCTTATATGCCAACCTCAGTGGCTATCTCAGAGTATTCTTTCCAAAGAACCGTTCATTCATGATTCATGCAGAACAAATGACTCACATGCATGAACAGTACGAACTTCAGATATAATGTACTGTTCTGGTATAGGACAATTCAAGTGCGAGTACGGAGCTACACCGCAGTATGCCAGTCCCTTTGTAGCATCTGGAGTATTCTACTATAAAAAGCAATGTATTCCTAATTATTTTTTATTGTTGTTAACCTTGCTATTTTTATTAAAGTACATCGATTTGTAGTTCACTTATGTGGAATCTTTTCATTTCCAGTACTACTTGTTTACGTTACGATGTCAGGAAGCATGAATGGCTAGAATGATGAAGAATCAGTTTCAGGAAACCAACCAAACCAATAATCAAACAAATAGTTCCAGAATTGTAATTTGTATAAATTCCCATCAGCAACTTTCACTCAGCCGCGAAGAACCTACGAATGGTGGTCATTTAAGACATAATCTTAGTCAATAACCGGTTGAATAATTCTGCAGCAGACGAGCGTCCTTTAAAATTAATTGCTTTCCTATCAATTATTTTAATTTGCTTCGAAATTTGCAACACGTTTATTGAACATCATCACAGTCATGTTTTAACACCGATTTCTAAGAACCAATGATCCTACAAATAGTTCAAATAGTTCCAGAGTTGTAATTTATGTAAATTCCCATCAGCAGCTTTCATTCAGCCACGAAGAACCTACAAATTGTGGTCTTTCTATGCTACAAGGAATAACTTTTATCTAATCACGATATAAATTGTCGAATTTTATTTAAACAAATTTTTTAAAGGAAAAAAGGAATAATTGCAAATATTTCGATATTTTTCAACTGATGCGAAGAAGAAATAAAGAAAATGCAAGTTATCAATTATTCTAACTTTCAGCAAACTCATTGAAGATCATCACAGTCTAGTTTTAACACCAGTTTCTAAAAAACCCAATGATCCCACAAAGAGTTCTAGAGTTGTAATTTGTGTAAATTCCAATCAGCAGCCTTCACTCAGCCCCGAAGATGCTACGAATGGTGGTCATTTAAGACATAATCTCAGTCAATAAGCGGCTGAATAATTCTGCAGCAGACGAGCGTCCTTTGAAATCAATTGCTTCCTATCAAAGGGCATAACTCTCGTCTTCAGATTTGGAGACGGGGAACTTTATTACTGGCCTGATTCGAGGAATTTGTTTGTGGATAATGGTTATGCAAATCAAATCACTGCCAGGGCTCCAATTCGGAAAGGGGAAGACATCAAAGGGGATAGAGCATCGGGATTGAATGAAGGCCGTCGCTCACAAATGATTTCAAATAGTCGCTGACAATGGTTAAACCCTCTAAGAAGTGGAATATGTTAATAAATGGAATGGAATATTTATTTGAGGAAATACTTTTGACTCAAACAAATGATTACGTTTAACCGGAAATAGACATTTACTTTATGGTATGAATACTATCTAAATAAGGTTAAATTTATTTTGCATTCACATTTTTCCAGAAAGAGTTAAAAATATTTTTAGAAATTAGGAAATATATTGATGTTGTTTTAGAATATCTGTCACTATAATCTGACCATTCGATAACATACAAAAGTACTCGTATATATGAGAAACCCAGATTTTTCTTTTGTCGCAAGCTACAAATCTTTGCCAACTGTATATGCTCCAAACCATCTAACAATGCCACGTAGTGACTATATTGTTTACAGGACTTGGTAGCCGAAACGTTTTCGTTTCCCCTCCCCCAGGCTCTGCTCTTCTATCGCTCACTTGCAACTGACCTTGTACGATTCGCAGATTTCCCCCGTGATTACCAGTTCATCCTCTCTTAACAAACTGCTCTTCAACATTTTTGTTATTTTTAACTTGTACTCCTTTTTGAATTAGATTAACCTATTGAAAGTATTTTTATTTTTAAGTTCTCTTTCAAACTACGTTCAGTTTGTAATTCTTCAAAATCCTCTTTTTACTTTATTATTTTAATTATTAAATTATAATTAATAATTATTAAATACTTTATTGAAAAGAAGAAAAAAAAACCTTCTCCTCTCCATATATTATTATCTCTATTTTAATTGTTTTATTTTTAATGCAATGGGCTTAAAGCTGAAGTAATTTCCCTCTCATATGCAAAGAAGGAGTTAACGGTTACCCACACCAAGGAGCTCCGTCAACCTACAAATCGTCGTCGTTCTTTTGTCGCCAAGCATTTCTTCATCGTCTTTCTACCGAAACAAGATATGAGCTAGGGGCTGCTTGCTGCTATAGTGTGTCCAAATCTAATATGGGGATATATAATTTTATAGGATTCATTTTCAAAGTGGCCCGCAAGATCATTTGGGTTGGTCACCCCTGGTCTAGACCTTTGGGTTCGAATGTTTGATGAATAAAATGTTTATAAGTGTGAATATATTTTTGGATTTAGAAAAGGGGAGGGGATTGAATTGTTCAACTAATCGTATAGTATTTATTCTGCAGCTTGTAAAGTTTTCAAATGAAACTGAATGCGTTTGCAAGAAACCTGTTTGATGTGAAGTGTGAAACGTTTAATGAGTTCATTTTGATATGGCTCATATGGATATGTAATCATTGCTTTCATTGTTGCATTTCAAGAAACCTCTAATATATAAATGACTGTGGTTACAAATAATCTAACTGTATGCTAGGAGTTTATATGGTCTTTAACAATTGGGTATAAATGCATATTTTAGAATAAAGTGAGAATTTGAAAATTTTCATCAATGTATTTAACTCCCGGCAATTGTTTGTTTATTAAAATTAACGGTGAAATTTTCTTATATTATATTTGTACGTAGATAGCCAAGATATTTTTTGTAATAATGATGAAATATTTCAAGATATGGTATCCAACATAAAAAGCATCTTTGAAATGCATGAAATTAACCTTTAATTTCTTTTTAACTATAGAATTTTTATACATGAGAATGGTATAAGTTTATTACAACATGGATATATTTATTCTTCACTGGCTAAACATAATTTAAGTAAATCGGAAACTGAAATTCCAATCGTGAAAGGTTAAAATAGAAATTCTCCTTTTACAAAAAACTGAAAATGAGAATTAATTTATTAATTTACGAATGATAAACCAAATTTACCCATAAACAAAAAAATAATAATAATTTGGCTAATAGTATTAAGGTATTTACTGGGTAAAGAAGACGGAAAATGTTTTAAGATAACGATTTTTGTTTTCAAAATACTAGTTCTGTTGCTAGTTGAAAAATGATAAATTCTTTTCTGGTGGAGAATAATTTTATTGGGTAAGTCACTAATTTCCTGAGACTTAAATAGGTCTAAAGAGAAGAATTTTGACTGTGTTGAAATATGCAATGTTAATCTTATTTAGCTATGAAATTATATAGCGATACGGATAAATTACGTATTCTAAAGAACAATTGTTTTCATTATTAACATACAGTGATGACGAAATCTTCTTCATGAATGTATCTTAAGATGAGTCTTAAGACTTTTTTAAGGTTTATGCATCTATTCAAAACCTTCTTTTTAAATTTGTCTATTATTTTCTATTGTTATGTTTTTTCCAGACTTATAAACTGTGTAACTATGCATATTCTTAATATTAGATTGGGTTTTACGACTCTTTTATATCATTAACATAAGCTCAGAAGAACCAGGAGCTTATATTAATGATATAAAAGAGTGGCATAGTCTTTATATCAAACAAAGGCCAAGATTTTTCTATCAAACAAAAGATATTGCCATCTTTAAAAACACTATCTCCCGTTTTGACAGGACTTTCAGTTGAAAAGGAAATCAGTGGAACTCAGTTCTATTTAAAATATTTCAAATTTCTGTTTAATAATATTAGAATATTTATATAAATAAACTCATGTTTTTGAAAATTGCCACACCATGAAGGACTTACGCGAGTAGGCTGAAATTTTCAGGAAATGCAAATTGGAGCATTATATGCAAATGATTAGAATTTCAAATCCGTAACGCATGCGTATGCTGAGCAGCGCCCTCTGAACGGCGGATAGATCCGAATAAATAGACGGCTGTAGCGAGGCGTGTATGGTTATCGGTGGTTATCTGCTAGTGGTAAACGTTAGCTCAATCGTTACTTATGCCTCTTCGACGAAAGAGAGCGAGATTTGATCAACTTACAGAGTTTGAACGGAGGATAATCATCGGCCTCTGTGAAACTGCATTGTCTTATCGTGCAGTAGCCGCTCGTGTGCAGCGTAACAGCAGCACAGTGATGTGTCGTTGGAAGTAGTGGACGGGCGAGTGTCGGACAACTCGAAAATCCGGGACTGGATCCCGAAATGTGACGTCAGCTCGCGATGATAGGCACCTGGTCCGCATGGCGCTGACGGACCGTACAGCTTCCTCTAGACAATTGGCAGCACAGTGGTCAATAGCTACAGGTGTTTCATTGTGTGCTTCATCAATTCGTAGACGTCTGCTGCAGGGTGGACTGCGCGCAAGGACTCCTTTATACAAGATCCCTCTCACGCTAAACCATCGCCGCCTGCGGCTACAATGGGCCGCTCAGCATAGAGACTGGCGTGCTGATTGGCAGCATGTCGTGTTTTCTGACGAATCCTGCTTTAATTTGTGGTACCATGATGGCCGCATTCATGTCAGACGCTATGCCGGTGAACGCCACCTTCCGGAGTGCATTATCGAACGCCACAGTGGACGAACGCCCGGAGTTATGGTCTGGAGTGCCATAGCATATCATGGACAATCTCAATTGCTAAGAATTGTGGGCAATCTGAACAGTAACCGGTACATCAGTGAAGTTCTGCAGCCCCAAGCTGTTCCCTTCCTTCAAAACTTGTATTTCAACAGGACAATGCCCGCCCTCATATCGCTAGGACTGTTCAATCCTTCTTTGCAACGCGGCAGGTACAGCTTCTTCCTTGGCCTGTGTATTCCCCGGATATGTCGCCGATTGAACATGTGTGGGATTTTGTGGTCGGCGTCGCGCTCGTGATCCTCGTCTTGTTGCTTCTGCAGACGAACTTTGGGTGTGCATACAAACAATATGGAATGCTCTTCCTCAGGCAGACATTCAAAATTTGTTTGATGCCATGCCAAGTCGTGTAGCAGCACTTATTGCGGTGCGTGGTGGCTACACAAAATACTGATTCCGATCTCTTGTTATTGTTTGTTTGCTTTGAACCTTTAATCATTTATTTGTACCACTACCACTCAACTGTGTATTAAATTTCATTCAATTATGACGATTTCTTCATGGTGTTGCAATTTTCACAAACATGAGTTTATATTAAAAAGTTTGCTAGTATTAATTTTATAAAATGCACAGTGCCTTCGGCTGCTCACGAAATCTATTGGCTTGTTGAAACTTCACAATGCACATCCATAAAGTTGTATAACATTAATTATGATAATTGGAAGACTTCTTTAAAGAACTACATGAAGATAGAAAAATTGATGCTGTTACTACATTGGTAACAAGGCATGCGAAAAAAATATGCATAAATATCTGCACTTAAAAGCGTGTTTACGTTTTGAGTAATCAAACATGTAACTAATTAACGAACTTTTAAAACCTATATTTTAAAATGATTAATAAGTGGAGTGTTATAAAACGTTGTAGTGTCTAGGGGAATTTTAAAAAAAACATGTTGTTCGTCTGGCATATAAAGTTTATTTTTACAAAGTATAACATTTAACTTCATAACAACTATCCTTAGACTATCCACAATCACAAAGATATCTGTACATAAATTCTACTACAGTTCTAATCTCACAATTCTTTAAAAATTCTGTGCAAATTCTTAGTTCGAGAATTTTATAAATAAAGTACTTGCAAGAAGCTCCATTCGTAGGTACACTTCACCAGCAAACTGATGTTTTTAAATAAATGACATTTTTTAGACACATTTCTTCTTCTGCTGAAATCATGCAATTATTGATTAATTCGCTGTAATTAAATGGTTTAACATGTTTTTTCTGTTGATGTTATAATGAACTACGCGCAAACAAATTTGAGTTGCTGCATCTAGTTCAGTATTTAGTTTCTTAAACAACAATTGCTGAGATTTCAATACGCGTTTCAAAGATTCGTATTTTTCTAACTATAGGTTATTTGAAAGTTTGAAGTAGTTCTGTATTTGTATTCTCATAATGTAACTATCCGTAATTTTAGTTTCATAATGACATTTTGCATTGTATTATATGAGGACTGCTATTGTTTTATTGCAAATTACACGCATTGCCTTATTACTCGATTCAATCACTAAATATTGTTATTCCCATTGATCTTTAAATGTTCTGCACTTAACTATGTTTTTCATTTCCATGTTTAGACAAATTCACACAAAGGGCTCCTAACTTCAAATCACAAAAAACTATACACCTGGTGCTCTGAACTCAAAATTTGGACAATGCAACTTTCAGTTGTTTCCCGTATTATACCACGCGTATTTGGAACATATACGAAAACAATTCTTACATTCAGCAGAGCGTTTCTAGAACATGCTCTAGCTCAGATATTCGCTACGAAATTGCGCTGTATACTTCGAATGACCAACCATAATTTATGTTTTTACTTAAATATGCCGCTCTACAGAAGATGGCGCTGTACTACTGTAATGCAAGATACTATCTCCGCCACAGTGACAGTGGCGAAATTACGAATGGAGAGAGGTCCATCCACCTCGCCGTATCATATACTACTGTGTCCAAAAAGTAAAATCAATTTTAAATTTAAAATTCCCGGGGCTTATGGAATTTCAATTCTGTTTCCTTTTTTAGGTTGCTGGCACTGTCCTTGACATCTGTGTGAAATTCGACGTCAAAATATTTTTTAGTGCTTGATTTATGCTTGGCTCTGTGAGACTTAAAACTGATTCCAGCGATATTTGAAATGTCTGAATTAAATGAGCAAAGAATTTGATGCAAGCTTGAACAAAGAGCTTAGCCACTTCACACTACATTGATTCTTCGTGACTTTTTCGCCAAAAATGAAACCCATATCGTTCTACAACCAACGTATTCACACCGTGGCCATTCCTTAAACTCAAAAGACCACTCCGGGGACACCGTTTTCAGTCGATTGAAGAGATTCAACGTGAATCGTTGAAGGCCATCCCTGCCGATAACTTTTTGGCATGCATTGAGGATTAGAAAAAATGTCGGCATAAGTGCATCGTGTCCGTTATAATTCCTTGTAAATTTTTAATTCTCATTTTATTCACTTTCAATGATTACGAATATATTTCAAGAACATCAGTTTAATTGGAAAAAAAAAATATTTCATTGTAATAATTCAGATTTGTCGTTTTTAATGAGCAAAAATTAGAATATTGAAATAATTTTTTGCAATCCAAAAAGAATCTTTTTTATAAATGAATATGTTTTTATTTTACTAGAACTCGAAAATATCTTTCCTGATTTCCATACATTTTTCGACATTAACAACTGCCTTATTAAGCGACGTTAATAAATTCACAAAAAAAATCTGTTTGAATATTTATAAGGTTGCTTTTGAAATACTTAGCAATGAAAAGTACATCAAGGAAAACAAGAAAGATTTAGAAAGAAATATACATTTTATTATACTTTAAACATTTATTTTTTTTATTGCATCGTTTATTTTCAAATCAATCTGGCTAATTACAGAGTAGCAAATATTCATCATTCAGTCTGAGATGACAAAGATAAAATACATAAAGAACAAATTAATTTTAAAAATAATACCAATTTAAAATGTTAAAAAAAAAACCTCTTTCGGTAGGAAAAACACTCTTTAAATCAAAGTAATACAAATGAAGATATACTTTTAACAGGAAAAAAAACATGGTGAGCTTGTTCACAAAACCATACAAGCTTTCATTTAAGAAAATAGCTTTTTTCATTTTTCTGTTAATTTTTTAATACCAAATGCAACACATACTTATAAGCAATTTGATGTTTATTTTTAATAAAGTAAACAATGTTTATTTTTTATTTATTAAAATGTAACTCTAGATAGTTTAAAAATCATCTTGTTTGAAATTAAATTCTTCAAGAAATACATTTTACAACTTCGGTGGGAGAAATAATATATTCAGTGCTTTAGTTTATTATAGAATATTGTTAAAGAATATTATATACGGAATTTTATCTTTTGACCCGATTTAAGCAACAAAGCATCATCATTAAGAAAAAAGCATCAATTCATAAACATACCTTACATTCTTCTAACATCTGCAATGTATAAAGGTATAACAGATATATGCCTATGCTTAGAAGATTTATTTTATGAGTCTCCTTTGAAAGAATCCCTTTTCAGAGATTCAATAATATACCCAATGTTTATTTAGTAAGAATTTTAAAAACCCAGAGAAAATGTTTTATGTATGTGTGCATGCTAAATACATACACACATAATTAACTTACTCATTTGAATTTCGAAGACAACTGATAATCTTTGAGTTTAAGGAGAAAGAAAGAGAATAGAGAGTTTTTGCATACCGTACGTTAGTTACCGTAGGACGTCCGTTAGCTTTTTCTCCCTAGCGCGCATGCTCAGTTTCCTATGAGCATGCGCGCTGAGAAAAAGCTAACTGGGCGTCTACGGTAACTAACGCACACCTATCAAAAACTCTCTAATATCAATTTAATTAAATTAGCGAAGAAAAAATAAATAATCACTAAAACATTTTTTTCTTGAATCATGTGACAATTTAATATTTCATAATGAAACTTTTTAAAAATGAAAATGTTGACTCAGCCAAATTTAATTTTTAATTAGATTAAATTACTTTTATTATAGGCATATATGAAAAATTTTTTTTCAAAAGTCAGAAAGTCGAAGAGTTGGACTCCTTTTATCTACTTCTAATAATTTTAACATTCATTGCATAAAGTTAGAAAACAATAATGAAGGGAAGTGAATATTGTAACCGTGGTTTCACCTAAGTAGCAATATTTTTTCCTATACACTGTAAGACCGCACCTTGCGATATTCAGAAAAATTCTCAGTTAGCATCTGGACTCTCACCAGAGAGGACGTATTGCAAAACAGGCGCTGCCGTTTGCTACAAGCTAGAAGTGTAATACTTCCACCAGTCTATACTCGTATATCTTTAAATAAGTTATATGTTGTGTATTAATTATTATATGTTTGTGGTGTTGTTTACGTGCACGTAAAATAAATCGGTGTGCTCTACAATTGGACCACACCCAGATGCAGTTGCACAAACAACGATTCACACTACAATATTATAATTATAATTTATTATGTAATATTTGTATACGAATTTCTAATTATTTTTCAGCAGATAATGAAACTATAATGAAAAACTGATGGGTAAACTTTTCAACAAAACGATTTACAGTATTTTTAAGCAAAAGTGCTACAAATCGTTTTGTTGATTAAGAAACTTTCTCTGGCTGAATATATTTTAATATCATTGAAAAATAACTTAAATGCGAAATTGTTCAATAAAAACTGCTGTGCAGTAAGAGTTTAATTTTTTAATGATTTTTTTTTTAAATAAAGAAGCTGTCTCAGATAGTACGTTAGGTTTCTGAACTGAGGGAGTTTGTTTTGAAATCTGACAAGTTATGCCCAAATGATCGAAAGCTTCCGTGTTTACTTGGAGAGAGGTATGATATTTCTGTGGGGTTGGAATGTTTTCCGTTGAACCTCGAAGTGTGGGAATGAAGGATGTGAAAACTCCAGATGTCAATTGAAGACTACTAGATAGTTCTTCGATACATATTATCAATTCTGACAATGAAATTCAGAAATAAATAAAACATTTAGAAATTTATTTGTGAGAAATGCCATTTTTGTTAAGCAAACCAACACATAATTTTCTGTGCTTACAGAGCTAAAAATTATGTTTCCTACCACTTTTCATTAAAATCTGTTTTTCTTAAACAGTGAAAATGTTTGCCTTTTATGAATATATTACAGTATATTCGAAGTGAGAAGAAGAGATTTTTAAACGTTGCTAACTTCAAGAACTTATGCGCGTGTAGGATTCTCATAAAATATATCTCCTAATTATAGGCATAGTCTTTTATTCCTTTATGCGATGCCGGTGTTAGAAGAATATAGGGTATATTCATGACATGGTGCCTCTTTTAAATCTAATCGATTATTAAGAATTTTATTGAAATTGCTGGATATATTGGAAAACATTTCATTTGCCCAAAGATTGGTTTTGATTTTGTTACATTTGATTAAGTAACCTATTAAAGCATTCTATTTAATCATTACTATAGTCCTTGTACAGAAATATATTACAGTTTTGGTACTTTTTGTGTATTGACGTATTCATATATTTTGATCAGTTTGGTTTAGTTTGTCACTCTATCTTTAGTCACACTTTAAGTTAAATAGACCGGGATCTACAGTTTTAATGACCTATAGACCGTGGATTCCGAACCACTCCCAAACATCCATGCCATCGCCAAGGTTCGAACCTGAAGCCTGGGGTACCAAAGGCCAGAGCGCCAGCCAATTGGCTATCAGGCCGAAATATTTTGAGAGTTGAATCAATTGAAAAACAAAAGTTAAAAAAACTGTTAAGAAAACACTAAAAATCTTATCTTATAACATTAAAATAATAGTAAAGAAACAATAAGAAATCATATATTATAATATCAAAATAATTTTAAGGAAACATTTGTAAAAGAAATCCAGTATACATACACAGAAGTTCCTTTTTCCCTATTATGAAGGGGAGTAATTGAGAAAGCTTACTGTTTACTTAAGGGTGGTTCTGAAAAGAGCCGTTTTTTGCTTTTGCTGTCAGTCAAAAGCTATTATACATTTGGTGGACTTCCTATCTCAGAGAGAGCCCACAGTTATCTCATCATACTTATAATTAGTACGGTATGTGCTATTAACCCTCACCGAATAACAGCCATTGATTTACCCTTTCCATGGTTTTCCCAGGGCTACTGTCTCACCAAGTCATGACATCTGCAATGGGACTTCCGTAGCAAGCGCGAGATTTCCGTTCTCAAGTTTATGGTATTTCCAACTCGGATATTGCCGATGTAGCACAGCGAGGTATAGATTCAGTCAGTCTTTACAGTTTATCGGAGTACCTTGTGCCTTAAACTCCTATCTAGTCAAAATGAGTACATGGCGATAAGTAGGAGAAACATGGTTACCAAAAAACATGAAACAAGTAAGTAGTTAAGGAAAATGTCCCCAAATTCAAAATTTTAAGAAGAGAATGAATAATATAAAACAGTAAAATAGCAAATTAAAAAGAGATTCCACAAGAGGATAGGGTAACCGCTGCTAGAAAAGATGACTTAATCTAGGAACTTTGTAAATTGTAAAGAACCGCCCTGGGGCTTTTAGCATTTTCCGGCAGAGTAAAATCGTATCTCGAGGTATAGATTCGAAATTCAAATAGCAAATATTATAAAAGAATTGTTTTTAAAAGCAAAGTGGTAAAAAAAATTAACTATTCTTGTTTCTAGAGACAAATTCTATAGAAACGTAAAGTGACAATTGCATTAAAAGTAATTTTCCATCCTAATTTATTAAATTGATAATAATACGAGCAATATTTCGGGTCAGAACTATCCGGAATTGTTGTTTAAAAAAGTAATTGTTGAATAAGAACCAGCAATCAGATAATTTCCGTGGTACAAGAAATATCTGATCACAAAACGCTTGTGGAATATCTCACTGTAGAGATTTCTTCGGTAGAATTGTCGTTGCAGTCATCAGCGTTAACAGAACGGCAGGAATCTTCTTCGAGAGGACAACCAGTCTTTCGTTTATTGGCATGAGTTGTGCAGCAGCATCCTTAGGCGAAACTTTTGTTGTTGTTGTTGACTAATCCTGAATGTCCTGCAGTGCAGGACGGGCATCCCATGAGTGATCTACTCATGGATGAAAGGAAAAGGGCAACTTCTGTTGTTATGGATCACCTGTAGGTAGTAGTCTGACTTTTGTCATACAGTCATAGGAGACCAGGACCTACGGCTTAAAGTGGATTCAGAACCACTACAACACATCCATGTCACCGTCGGGATTAGCACTCAGTGGTACCGAGCGCCAGAACGCTAGCCACTAGACCATTCAGGCCCAGGCGAAACTTTAAATTTTATTATTTATTTCATAAATTTTTTTTATGCTAATGAAAAGTCTCTATGAGCGATTGACATTACTTTTTTAAGGTAATGAAAATTCGATTCGGGCGTCTAACTTTACGCTTTTCTGAAATTCAATAGCACCTATTTTATTTTAGCAAATGAATTTACATTAAGATGAAAATAACAGCTATTATGTAGACAAAACTAAATATTTGTTGGAACACATTACTCAAAATATAAAGCCACTCGATGCAATGCCAGATACAAAACACTTTTCAACCGAGATCTAAATAAATTTCCAGTTATTCTTTTTCTGTGAAACTACCAACAACAAATCACAAATTCTCACGGACCAAGGATCTTTGATGGAACATAAGATCCTACCAGAACGGACAGAATCGATTGTTGCAGATGGAGGGTTGTCTGGAACTGCGAGAGATCTTTTTCTCGCTCCATTTAACTGGCCAGTCTGCAGTCGCAACTTAAGGACAGTCACGGTTAAAGCTGTAATTATGGAGCATTGGGTCGCAGGGCACACTAATAATTACAGTTATCGCAGAAGAGATGAGCGGGAATTCTGCTTAGGATGTTGTAATTAATGGCATAACGGCACCGTCGGAGCGTTTTGCTCTTAGTTTGCCGGTTCAGTGATACGGATCATGCTGGATTTTGATGAAAACGTTTTTAAGCGAAAGCGAAAACAAGTAGTGCCTTTAATGGATACAAAAAAAACAAAAAACTAAAGTCATTTAACTAATGCCTTTTCGTAGAATTTAATTTTTTTTTTGTGATATTTAAATTGATTATTGGACTAACTGAAAATTTAAAATAAATGTAATATAATAATTCGTGAAACAATATAGTTCGAGAAAGAAAAGAATATTCTTAAAAAAGCTGATTCGTATTTCGGATTATAAAACAGAGCATATTAAATTTAATATTGTTTATTATTAAAATGTTTTGAAGAAAATTGCATGAAAGTTATATTGTTGCCTATTTAGTCGTTATTAAATAGAAAAATGTATCTCCTCTTCATTGGTTAGACATGTATTGCCTGTAAATAGTCTATAACATTGTGCCTGTTCAATGTCGTTCTAATGCAGCTGGCAATAAAGAAACAGTTAATCTTTGTGTCATAAGAAAGGGCTGCACCGCTTTTACCCACTTAGCGCTACCCAGCCGGCATTTGTAGCTTGAAGATATGCTACGGACGCGGGCAACACTAACCCCACCAAGCTCTACCATCCTATTAGACCGGGACCTACAATTTAACGTGGTTTATGAACAACTAATAAATAGCCATGATACGCAAAGTATTCGAACCAGAAGTTTGAGCTACCAAAGGCCAGAGTACTAACCAATTGGCCATCAGGCCACCAAACACCTGTTGATGATTTTACCATACTTTTGATGATTTCTTCGACAGAATTTTGTTGCAGTGGTCAGGATAAATACATAGACACAATAAGACATGATGAGTTGTGCAGCAACCGTCTTAGACGAAACTTTAAATATTTTTATTTCTTTAATAATCTTTATTTTATGCTAATGAAAATTCGAATGGGGCGTCTAACTTACGCTTTTCTTAAATAAAATAGTACTTCTCTTATTTTAACAAAGCAATTTAAAAATACTTCTACTTATGTTCAGATTAAAATAATAGTTATTACATAGATAAAACTAAATAATTTTTGACAGACATTACTCAAAATATAAAGTCACTCGATGCAATGCAAGAAACAAAATACTTTTCATCTAAGATCTAAATAAATTTCAGTTAATCAACAGTAACAACAGTAATTTCAGTAACAACAAATCACAAATTCTCACGAGCCAAGGATCTTTGATGGAACATAAGATCCTAACAGAACAGACATAATCGATTGTTGCAGATGGAGGGTTGTCTGGAACTGCAAGAGATCTTTTTCTCGCTCCATTTAACTGGCCAGTCTTCAGTCGCAACTTAAGGACAGTCACGGTTAAAGCTGTAATTATGGAGCATTGGGTCGCAGGGCACACTAATAATTACAGTTATCGCAGAAGAGATGAGCGGGAATTCTGCTTAGGACGTCGTAATTAATGGCATAACGTCACCATCGGAGCGTTTTGTTCTTAGTTTGCCGGTTCAGTGATACGGATCATGCTGAATTTTGGTGAAAAGGTTTTTAAGCGAAAGTGAAAACAAGCAGTGCCTTTAACGGATACAGAGAAAAACGATTTAACTGATGCCTTTTCGTAGAATTTTTCTTTTTGTGATACTTAAGTTGATTATTGGACTATCTGAAAATTTAAAATAAATGTAATGTAATGATGCGTTAGACAAATAATAGAGTTCCAGCAAATGAACACTATTCTAAAAAAAGTTTATTCGTATTTCTAATTACAAGGCTGTACATATTAAATATAATAAATATAATGCTGTTGATTTTAAAAATTTTGAATAAAATTGTATGAAAGTTATATTGTTGTATATTTAGTGCTAATTACATAGAAAAATTTTATCTTCTCTTCATTGGCTAGACATGTATTGTATGTAAATAGAAGTTTATAAAGTTGTGCGTGACCAATGTTGTATTAATGCTGCTGGAAAATACAGAGACAGTTAATCTTTATGCCATACGCTAGGGTTGCACCGCTGTTTCTCATTTAGCACTATCCAGGTGGCCCATGTAGCTTGAAGATATGCTATGGACGCGGGCAACACTACCGCCACAAAGCTCTACGATCCTATTAGACCGGGACCTACAGTTTAACGTGGATTCTGAACAGATATTAGAGATTTTTGCATACCTTATTTTTATAATACGGTATTTTTTCTCCCTAGCTCAAAGGAAACATTATTACAGATACGCATGCGCAATTTCCTATGAGCATGCGTGCTAGGGAGAAAAAATGCCGTATTATAAAAATACGGTATGCGAAAACTCTCTAAAAAATATCCATAACATGAAAAGTATTCGAACCAAAGGTGTGTGGTACCAAATTCCAAAATGCTAGCCAATTGACCATCAGGCCACCAAACAACTGTGGAAGATTTCACCATACTATAGATGATTTCTACAATAGAAATTGTGTTGCAGTTGTCAGGAGAAATACAATGACAGAAATGAGACATGATGAGTTGTGCAGCAACAGCTTTCGACGAAACTGTTAATTTTATTATTTCTTTAATAATCTTTTTTTACGGTAATGAAAATTCGTTTTGGCGTCAAACTTTACGCTTTTCTGAAATTCAATAGCACCTCTCTTATTTTAACAAAAAATTTACTAATACTTCTACTAAAATTAAGATAAAAATAACAATTTTTATATAGACAAAATTGAATAATTTTTAAAGAACATTACTGACACTATAAATCCACTCCCTGCAAAGCAAGAAACAAAATACTTTTCAATCGAGATCTAAATAAATTTTCAGTTATTCTTTTTGGGTTAAATTACAAACAACAAATCACAAATTCTCACGAGCCAAGGATCTTTGATGGAACATAAGATCCTAACAGAACAGACATAATCGATTGTTGCAGATGGAGGGTTGTCTGGAACTGCAAGAGATCTTTTTCTCGCTCCATTTAACTGGCCAGTCTTCAGTCGCAACTTAAGGACAGTCACGGTTAAAGCTGTAATTATGGAGCATTGGGTCGCAGGGCTCACTAATAATTACAGTTATTGCAGAAGAGATGAGCGGGAATTCTGCTTAGGATGTCGTAATTAATGGCATAACGGCACCGTCGGAGCGTTTTGCTCTTAGTTTGCCGCTTCAGTGATACGGATCTTGCTGAATTTCGGTGAAAAAGTTTTTAAGCGAAAGTGAAAACAAGCAGTGCCTTTAACGGATACATAGAAAAACGATTTAACTAATGCCTTTTCGTAGCAATTTTTGTTTTTACTGTGATACTTAAGTTTATTATTAGACTAATTGAAAATTTAAAATAAATGTAATGTAATAATGCGTTAAACAAATAACGAGTTCGAGAAAAAGGGACAATATTCTAAAAAAAAGCTGATTTGTATTTCGGACTACAAGATTGAACATTTTAAATCTAATATTGTTTATTATTAAATATTTTGAAGAAAACTTGTATGAAAATTGTATTATATAGAAAATTGTTATCTTCTATTCATTGGATAGACATGTATTGCCTGTAAATAGAAGTTTATAACGTCGTGAGTGTTCAATGTTGTTCTAATGCAGCTGAAAATACAGAGACAGTTAATCTTTATGTCATAAGCAAGGGCTGCACAGATGTTACTCATTTAGCACTACCCAGGAGGCACATGTAGCTTGAAGATATGCTACGGACGCGAGTAACACTACCCCCACAACGCTCCACGATCCTATTAGACCGGGACCTACGGTTTAAAGTGAATGCCGAACAACTAACCAATATCCATGGCAAGAAAAGTATTCGAACCAGAAGTTTGTGGTTCCAAATGCCAGTGTGCCAGCCATTTGGCAATCCGGCCGCTAAACATCTGTGGAAGATTTCACCGTACTATTCATGATTTCTTCGATAGAAATTTTGTTGTAGTCGTCAGGATAAATGCAACTACAGGAATGAAACATGACGAGTTGTGCAGCAACAACTTTACATGACTTTGCACTTAACTTTTTATTATTTCTTTAATAATCATTTTTATGGTAATGCAAATTCGATTTGGGCATCTAACTTTAAGCTTTTCTGAAATACTATAGTACCTATATTATTTTAAAAAAACAATTTACTAATACTTCTACTTAAGATGAAAATAATAGTTATTACATAGATAAAACTAAATAATTTTTTAAACTCATTACTCAAAACATAAAGCTACTCGATGCAATGCAAGAAACAAAATACTTTTCAACTGAGATCTAAATAAATTTTCAATTATTCTTTTTAGTGAAACTACCAACAACAAATCACAAATTTTCACGGATCAAAGATCTTTGATGGAACACAAGATCCTAACAGAACAGATAGAATCGATTGTTGCAGATGGAGGGTTGTCTGGAACAGCAAGAGATCTTTTTCTCGCTCCATTTAACTGGCCAGTTTGCAGTTGCGTCGCGTCGCAACTTAAGGACAGTCACGGTTAAAGCTATAATTATGGAGCATTGGGTCGCAGGGCTCACTAATAATTACAGTTATCGCAGAAGAGATGAGCGGGAATTCTACTTAGGATGTCGTAATTAATAGTATGACGGCACCATCGGAGCGTTTTGTTCTTAGTTACAGTTCTTAGTTACTTACAACTTTTGTTGTGATACTTAAGTTGATTATTGGACTAACTGAAAATTTAAAATAAATATAATGTAATAATCCGTTAAGCAAATAATAGCGTTCGAGAAAATGAACAATATTCTTAAAAAAAGCTGATTCGTATTTCCCATTATAAGGCTGAATATGTTACATCTAATATTGTTTATTATCATATTACATAAAGAAAATTGAATGAAAGTTATATTGTTGCATATTTAGTCCTTATTACGTTGACAAATTTTATCTTCTCTTCATTGGGTAGACATGTACTGCCTGTAAATAGAAGTTCATAATGTTGTGAGAGTTTAATTTTTTTCTAATGCAGCTGAAAATACAGAAACTGTTACTCTTTATGCCATAAGCAAGAGCTGTACCGTTGTTACTCGTTTAACACTACCTATCAGGCACGTGTAGCTTCAAGATATGCTACGGTTGCGAGCAACACTTCCCCCAGAACGCTCTACGATCCAATTAGACAGGGACTTACAGTTTAACGTGGATTCTGAGCAAGTAACAAATATCCATGACACGAAAAGTATTCTAACCACAAGTTCGTGATACCAAAGGCCAGAGTGCTGGCTAATAGGCCATCAGGCATTCAAACACTTCTGGAAGATTTCACCATTCTATAGATGATTTCTTCGATAGAAATTTTGTTGCAGTGGTCAGGATAAATGAGACATGATGAGTTGTGCAGCAACAGCCTTAGACGAAACCTTAAATTTTATTATTTCTTTAATAATATTTTTTTTATGGCAATGAAAATTCGATTTGGGCGTCTAACATTACCCTTCTCTGAAATTCAATAGCACCTTTCTCATTTTAACAAAAAATTTACGAATAAATTCTACTTATATTAAGATGAAAATAATAGTTATTGCATAGATAAAACTAAATAATTTTTGAAACACATTACTCAAAATATAAAACAACTCTCTGCAATGCAAAAAGAAATAATAATTTTCAACTGAACTGAGATTTAAATAAATTTTCAGTTATTCTTTTTGGGTGAAACTACCAACAACAAATCACAAATTCTCACTGACCAAGGATCTTTGAGGGAACATAAGACCCAAACAGGACAGACAGAATCGATTGTTGCGGATGGAGGGTTGCCTGGAACTCCAAGAGATCTTTTTCTCGCTCCATTTAACTGGCAAGCTTGCAGTCGCAACTTAAGGACAGTCACGGTTAAAGCTATAATTATGGAGCATTGGGTCGCAGGGCTCACTAATAATTACAGTTATCGCAGAAGAGATGAGCGGGAATTCTGCTTAGGATGTCGTAATTAATAGTATGACGGCACCATCGGAGCGTTTTGTTCTTAGTTTGCCGGTTCAGTGATACGGATCATGCTGAATTTTGGTGAAAAAGTTTTTAAGTGAAAGAGAAAACAAGCAGTGACTTTAATGGATACAAAGAAAAACGATTTAACTAATGCCTTTTCGTAGCAATTTTTGTTTTTACTGTGATACTTAAGTTTATTATTAGACTAATTGAAAATTTAAAATAAATGTAATGTAATAATGCGTTAAGCAAATAACGAGTTCGAGAAAAAGGGACAATATTCTAAAAAAAAGCTGATTTGTATTTCGGGCTACAAGGTTGAACATTTTAAATCTAATATTGTTTATTATTAAATATTTTGAAGAAAACTTGTATGAAAATTGTATTATATAGAAAATTGTTATCTTCTATTCATTGGATAGACATGTATTGCCTGTAAATAGAAGTTTATAACGTCGTGAGTGTTCAATGTTGTTCTAATGCAGCTGAAAATACAGAGACAGTTAATCTTTATGTCATAAGCAAGGACTGCACAGATGTTACTCATTTAGCACTACCCAGGAGGCACATCTAGCTTGAAGATATGCTACGGACGCGAGTAACACTACCCCCACAACGTTCTACGATCCTATTAGACCGGGACCTAGGGTTTAAAGTGAATGCCGAACAACTAACCAATATCCATGGCAAGAAAAGTATTCGAACCAGAAGTTTGTGGTTCCAAATGCCAGTGTGCCAGCCATTTGGTAATCCGGCCGCTAAACATCTGTGGAAGATTTCACCGTACTATTCATGATTTCTTCGATAGAAATTTTGTTGTAGTCGTCAGGATAAATGCAACGACAGGAATGAAACATGACGAGTTGTGCAGCAACAACTTTACACGACTTTGCACTTAACTTTTTATTATTTCTTTAATAATCATTTTTATGGTAATGCAAATTCGATTTGGGCATCTAACTTTAAGCTTTTCTGAAATACTATAGTACCTATATTATTTTAACAAAACAATTTACTAATACTTCTACTTAAGATGAAAATAATAGTTATTACATAGATAAAACTAAATAATTTTTTAAACTCATTACTCAAAACATAAAGCTACTCGATGCAATGCAAGAAACAAAATACTTTTCAACTGAGATCTAAATAAATTTTCAATTATTCTTTTTAGTGAAACTACCAACAACAAATCACAAATTTTCACGGATCAAAGATCTTTGATGGAACACAAGATCCTAACAGAACAGACAGAATCGATTGTTGCAGATGGAGGGTTGTCTGGAACTGCAAGAGATCTTTTTCTCGCCCCATTTAACTGGCCAGTTTGCAGTCGCAACTTAAGGACAGTCACGGTTAAAGCTGTAATTATGGAGCATTGGGTCGCAGGGCTCACTAATAATTACAGTTATCGCAGAAGAGATGAGCGAGAATTCTGCTTAGGATGTCCTAATTAATAGCATGATGGCACCATCGGAGCGTTTTGTTCTTAGTTTGCCGGTTCAGTGATACGGATCATGCTGAATTTTGGTGAAAAAGTTTTTAGGCGAAAGCGAAAACAAGCAGTGCCTTTAACGGATACAAAAAAAACGATTTAACTAATGCCTTTTCGTAGAATTTTTGTTTTTGTTGTGATACTTATACATAGTTGATTTATCGGACTAACTGAAAATTTAAAATAAATGTAATGTAATATACTACGTAAAATATTACGTATATATTAACGATTCTAGATAAATGTTTGCCAGAAAAGAACATAGTTCTTTACAAAGTAAACTTATAAGAAATTAACGAAAACCTAGAACAATTTTTCTTAAATCTGATTATTTTTTTGTCCTATATTCTATTATTTTATCTCCTTAAATATTTTATCAAGTATTTATTGAACTGAAAACTCTTGCACGCCGTAAACCCTCAGGCTGCAACAATACAAGCGTCGGAACCCTAAAATAAGTTAGATAACTACTGAATTCGGCATTCAATGCACTAAATTCTAAAAATCATATGGTGTAATTGCAACAAGCCCCAAAAAAATGTTTATCACTTTAAAGAATGCAGACGTGAAGAATCATTTTTATCACTTTAACGGAATGTCATACAGAGATGTCTTCCATTACGGAATGTAGTCAAAACTTAATAAATTAATAGAAAAACTTTAAAATACGCGACATAAGAATAAAATGACCGACGAGAAAATGAAAAATCATCAATTTTATTTTTCAACTGTTTAAAAATGTCATACAAAGCACCCCACGCTTCTAGAACGACATTCATTTTCTCGTCAGATTACTTATGTTAAAATTATTTTTTACTCAGTTTGATTATCGTATTTTTTAGTTTTTTAAGCTATTAATTTATTTCTAGTTTTTAGTCTGATTAACAAAAGAGATTGTTTTCCATTACCGGAATTATCCGTATTTAAAACTTAAAAATTTTCTGCCAATATTCGACATGATCGCCTCCTATGCCTTTGAGATCGAAAATTTTCGGCCAATAGGAAGAGCGCAATTCGATCGCGGATCAGTTGACTGACTCGCCAGTAGATGGCGCCATCAAAGTTACAAAAACATACATACATACATACAAACATACAGTGAAGCTAATAAAAGCGTATTAAAAATATTACGAAACTATTAAATATTACAAAATTACTACAAATTGTCCTTGAGAAAAAACACACAGGAATTCAAGATTTATGCTTTTCATTGCATACCATCTTAAATGTGATATATATGAGTGGTAAAAATTGATTATTCCCATGAACTTTTATAAGACTCAATATGTTCTCTATATGTAAATATAAGTTTCTATCTAGTACCATCATCTTTTAGCGTCTTTACATTTGATCCAATATCTTTCTGCGGTCTATTTAAACATCTGTTATCTTATTATGTAATTTTTTCTTTTTAATGCAGCTGGCAAACACTTAGACAACTTGGTCTCGGATGCCTTATGGCAAACGCTGCACAAACGTTACTCACTTTGCATTATCCAGGGGGTGCGTATAACTTGAAGATAAGCCACGGACGCGGCGTAACAATGTCCTCGCAACGCTCTACGATCATATTAAACCGGGACCTACGGTTTAAAGTGGATTCCGAACCACTACAAACATCCATGGCACCGCCGGGACTCGAACCCTAAACCTGTGGTACCGAGCGCCAGAGCGCTAGCCATTCGGCCATTCAGGCCCTTCTGCTATCTTATTATATTTGAACATATTTTATTGTATTCTTGATAACGGAAGTTCAGAATGCCTATTTAAAGAACAAAGGGTTTGCAAACGGTCATAATATGCTCGTTTCCTGTGAATCGTTTTTTAAATATGATTTGCAATCTAATGAAAAAGAAAAAACGGTTGAAAGAAAATAAATATTTCAAACCAAGAGATTAGCTTCCGAATCATGTTAATACTAAGAAATACCCTTATATTAAAATTTTGCCGATATTTTCTCTGAGTTTGAAGAATTAATCTTTTGCTAGAATAGAAAAAAAATTAATAAGTTTTTCACATTGCTGGACGTAATACATAGACGTTTTAATCCCTAAGAGATGCTTGGTAACGTATAAAAAAGAAAGAAAAGATTAAAAACTAGCAGGTTATTATTTCCTTTTCAAATTTGCCTTTCAAATTTGCCTCTATGTTTGCTCTTATTTCGAAACTCTAAACTTGAGTTTAAGCAATATGCATATTAATCCCAGTCTAAATTAATCTGCATATAGGATAATATGCACGATGCAATAGATTCCTGACTCCAAACAGTTGTTTCTCAATATTATCTTCACAATATTGCGCCAAAACGAAGGGCATTCCTTTTAGGTTATGTTCGTGTTTCGAGTAAAAATATTGTACAACCTGATTTTAAATACCTTAAGATCTATATGACACTTAATAAAGCAAATTTCCCAGTATTGTCTTCGACCATTCTTCCTCTTGTGAATGTTACTTTCAATCTTCTAAATCCTTTAAGTTGTTTTTATTAAAAAATGACTTGTTCATATTTTATACTTGTACTTTGTGTGTACTTGAACTTTTTAGAATGCTGAAGTTTAAAGACTTTTTTCTTTTTAATTAAATACTTCTTTGATATAGAATCAAACATATACACATATATATGCTTCAAATAAAAATGCCGATAGCAAATATTAAGACTTCCCACAAAGGGAATGAATTTTATTCCATCAACAATACATCTATTCCTTTTTAAAATCGTCAGGACCGTTTTCATGCTGAAATATACGTTCTCTCAAATTCCTTCTTCATAAATAAAACGAGTAAATACAGTGAGTAGGTCTCTAAATCGTAATTCGTATATCACTCCCATCGCCAAAGCAGATTTTCTTCCATTCAAATAAAATTTTATGAATGGCGAGAGCTATGGCGCGAGATACAGAAGAACGCCAAGAACTTCGCCACGTCATGCAGGAAAAACGGAATAAAGAAAAAAATATTTTACTGTCCCGCCTATAAACCATTCGGAGGAATAATAAAATGCGGGTTTATCGTACCGACGATAACGTGAAAGTCTTGCAATGCAAGGAATATCGCTAAAAGGGTTTTATAAGTTATTCCCTGTCGTCCGGCTGTCGTATGTTGGGAAAAGAAACAGAAGTATTTTCGTGCGAAGCCTCCTTTACGCGATGGGATTATGTGATAGATTTTACTACCGGGTATTTCAGTGGAGACATGTTTAGATTTATTATTCATTTTAAGCCCTTGAAAATGCCCTTGTTTTATAAGCAACAAATAATTTGTTTGGGGAGAATTGGATTGAAATAAAAGGCTTTAGCCCCCAAAACCACAAGGTTTCTAACTAGAATATATGTAAAAGTTTTTTAATAGGCATACATTTGTTGCGAAATAAATGCCATGAAATAATTAGAGAATTCTTATAAAGGCATCTTAATACTTATTATTTTCTAACAGTTTCGATTTTATTTGTTTCATTTACTTATATTTCAGATTTTATGTGCTTGTTAATTTAATTATGGCTTTATATTATATTTATACATTTTACATTTTACGGATTTTATTTCTCTTTATTTATTTTAATTCTTTTTCTGTATATAAATTTGAATTTATGTTTAAATGTAATATTTTGCAGACATTATTGACCCATTTGCATGTGGGCACAAATGTCCACGTGTAACGATTTCATGATTAATGAATTGATGAATGATTCAAAATGATGCGAAAATTCATTCAAAAGGATTCAATAAAATGATTCAAAATGATCGATTTCAATTTTATTATATATTCTGAACTTATTTCTTTTTGATATTTTTGAATATTAAATTGAACCCTTCGTTGATAACTGTCATTTTAAACTTTCTCCTTCTTCATTGGGCGGCCTGGTGGCCAATCAGTTCGCGTTTAGGGAGTTAGTACCACAGACTTTAGGAACGAATCTGGCTGTGGCAGGGGTATTTGTTGGTGGTTCGGAATCCACGTTAAATTGTAAGTACTGGTCTAATTAGTCTAAATTTTGCACAAATTGAAAGTAGAGAGATAAACCAAACCAAAATTTCCTTTAAATTACATTTATTAAAAATGTTTTTTTTATATTCCACGCTTGCATTTTATTTATACTTGCGGATTTTAGCATCCTGAAGCTTTAAGCCTTTTTCACTTCAATTGAATTCCTCTTTGCCCTAGTATCAAATACGTACACACACACACACACATATATATATATATATATTTATATATATAGCTTCAGATCAAAATGCCGATACGAAATGTTGAGACTTTTCGCGAAATTTTGGAAATGAATTTTATTCTTTCAACAATGCATCCATTTCTTTTTAAAATCGACAGTATCGTTTTCACGCTGAAACGCTCTTTCAAATTCCTTCTTCATAAATAAGACGAGTAAATACATAAAGTAGGTCTCTAACTCGTCATTCGTATATCACTCCCATCGCCAAAGCCGATTTCCTTCTATTCAAATCAAATTTTATGAATGGCGAGAGCTATGGCGCGCGACGCAGAAGAACGCCAAGAACTTCGCCACGTGTCATGCAGGAAAAACGGAATAAAGAAAAAGGATATTTTACTGTCCCGCCTATAAACCATTCGGAGAAATAATAAAATGCGGGGTTTATAGTATCGACGATAGGTGAAAGTCTTGCAATGCCAGGAATATCGCTAAAAGGGTTTTATAAGTTATTCGATGTCATCCGTCTGTTGTATGTTGGGAAAATAAATAGAAGCTTTTCGTGCGAAGCCTCCTTTACGCGATGGGATTATGTGACAGATTTTACTACCGGGTATTTCAGTGGGGACATGTTTATATTTATTATTCAGCTTAGGGGAGTTTGGGGAAAATGCGCTTGTTTGATAAGCAATGAATAATTTAATTTTAGAAGAATTGGATTGAAATAAACCGCTTTAGCCCCCAAAACCAAAAGGTTTCTGACTAGAATATATTTCAGTGAATGTAATTTTTTTAAATAGGAATACATTTCTGGCGTCATAAATTCCATGAAATAATTAGAAGATTCTTAAAAAGGCATCTTAATACTTATTATTTTCTTAGATATTCGATTTTATTTGTTTCATTCAGTCATATTTCATATTTTATGTATTTTTAATTTAATTGTAGGTTTATATTTATCCATTTTTCCATTTTACGAATATAATTATTTCTCCTTATTTAGTTTGGTTGTTTTTGTGCATGTAATGTTTTGTAGATATTTTTGGCTTCGTTGCATGTGGGCACAAAATGATAAATTCCAATTTTATATTATACTTTGAACATATTTCTTTTCGATATTTTTGAATAATTTGGAGTCCTTAATTCAAAATTTTCATATTAAAACTTCTACTTCTTCATTGGGGCCTGTTGGTCAATTTCCTAGCTCTCTAGTAGTTGATACCACAGATCAAATTGTTGGTGATTCAGCATCCACGATAAACTGTATTACCCGGTCTAATTAGCCTTAAATGTGCAAAAAATGACGTAGAGAAACAAACTAAACCAAATTTTCCTTTAAATTGCTTTCAGTAAAAATGTTTTATTTATATTTTATAGTTGTACTCTGTTTAAACTTGAGATTTTTAGTATGCTGAAGTTTTAAGACTTTTATCGTTTTATGTTTAAAGCTTCTTTGGCTTTCTATAAAATATATACATATATATATTCGTTTAATCTATATATACGATTGAAATAAAAATACCAATAGCAAATGTTAAGACTTTTCGCAAAGTTTTCGGAATGAATTTTATTCCTTCAACAATACATCTGTTTCAATTTCAAGGGGTCAGTAGCGTTTTCACGCTGAAATATAAGTTCTCTCAAATTCCTTCTTCATAAATAAGACGAGTAAATGCAGTAAGTAGGTCTCTAAATCACCATTCGTATATCACTCCCATCGCCAAAGCCAATTTTCTTCCATTCAAATCAAATTTTATGAATGGCGAGAGCTACAGAAGAACGCCAAGAACTTCGCCAGGTGTCATGCAGGAAAAACGGAATAAAGTAAAAAGGATATTTTACTGTCCCGCCTATAAACCATTCGGAGGAATAATAAAATGTTGGGTTTCTTGCACCGACAATAGGTGAAAGTCTTGCAGTGCAAGGAATATCGCTAAAAGGGTTTTATAAGTTATTCGCTTTCGTCCGGCTGTCGTATGTTGGGGAAAAAGAAATAGAAGCATTTTTGTGCGAAGCCTCCTTTACGCGATGGGATTATGTGACAGATTTTACTACCGGGTATTTCAGTGGGGACATGTTTATATTTATTATTCATTTTAGGGGAGTTTGGGGAAAATGGTCTTGTTTTATAAGCAACAAATAATTAGTTTTGGAAGAATTGGTTTAAAATAAACCGCTTTATCCTCAAAACCAGAAAAATTTTTCTAATTAGACTATATGTAAAAGTTTTTAATAGGATTACGTTTCTGCCAAGATAAATTCCATAAAATAATTAAAGAATTTTAAAAAATGGACATGCATGGCTCTTAATACTTATTATTTTCTGACAGTTTGGATTTTATTTAATTCATTTACTCATATTTCAAATTTTATGTGATGATGGCCTTATATTCATCCATTTTTTTTTTTACTGATTTTATTTCTATTTATTTATTTTAGTCGTTTTCATATAGTTAAATTTGAATTTATGTTAAATGTTTTGCAGACATTATTGGCCCAGTTGCATTGGACACAAAATAATCAA
The DNA here is from genome assembly GCA_021605075.1 of Caerostris darwini. Lineage (NCBI taxonomy): Eukaryota > Metazoa > Arthropoda > Arachnida > Araneae > Araneidae > Caerostris > Caerostris darwini. The sequence goes on along the minus strand of BPLQ01012858.1, from coordinate 188,886 downwards.
TTTAATTTTATTGTATACTTTAAACATATTTCTTTTGAATATTTTTCAATATTAATTTTGAACAGTTAACTGATAATTTTCATTTTAAATGTTCTTCTTCTTCATTGGGCGGCCTGATGGCCAATTGGCTAACGTTCTGGCCGTTGGTGCTACTAGGTTGCTACTTCTCCTGCCGGTGGCATGTATGTTTGTTGGTGGTTCGAAATCCACGTTAAACTGTAGATCCCGGACTTTTTAGCCTAAAGTGTGCAAAAAATGACATTAGAGAAGCTAATTAAACCAAACTTTTCTTTAAATTGCATTTATTCAAAGTGTTTTGTTTATATTTAATAATTGTACCGTGCTTACGCTTGAGGCTTTTAGCATAATGATGTTTTTAGACTTATTTCGTTTTAAGTTTAATGATCCTTTGTTTTCTTGCATAAAAAATGTACATATATATATCTATTTGATATATATATTCTTAAAATAAAATACCGTTACCAAATGGTAAGACTTTTCACAAATTTTGGGAATGAATTTTATTCAATCAACTATACATCTATTTCTTTTTAAAGTCGTCAGCATTGTTTTCACGCTGAAATATACGCTCTCTCAAATTCCTTCTTCATAAATAAGACGAGTAAATACAGTAAGTAGGTTTGTAAATGACCATTCGTATATCACTCCCATCGCCAAAGCCGATTTCCCTTCCATTGAAATCAAATTTTATGAATGGCGAGAGCTATGGCGCGCGACACAGAAGGACGCCAAGAACTTCGCCACGTGTTATGCAGGAAAAACGGAATAAAGAAAACAGGATATTTTACTGTCCCGCCTATAAACCATTCGGAGAAATAATAAAATGTGGGGTTTATCGTACCGACGATAGGTGAAAGTGTTGCAATGCAAGGAATATCGCTAAAAGGGTTTTATAAGTTATTCGCTTTCATCCGGCTGTTGTATGTTGGGAAAAGAAATAGAAGCATTTTCGTGCGAAGCCTCCTTTACGCGATGGGATTATGTGACAGATTTTACTACCGGGTATTTCGGTGGTGACAGAATTGGATTAAAATAAATCGCTTTAGCCCTCCAAACCAGAAGGTTTCTAACTAGAATATATATTCAGTGAATGTAAGTTTTTTAATAGGAATACATTTCTGAAGAAATAAATTCCATAACATAATTACAGAATTCTTAAAAAGTCATCTTAATACCTATTATTTTCTTACAGTTTCGATTTTGTTTGTTTCCTTTATTCGTATTTCAGATTTTATTAGCTTGTTAATTTAATTATGTCTGAAAAATTATTCGTTTTTGTTTTTGCAGAATTTATTTTCTTTATTTATTTTAGTGGTTTTTGTATACTCAAATGTGAATTTATGTTGTAACAAATTTATGTTTTGCACACATTACAGGAACAGTTGCGCGTGGACACAAAATGATCAATTTCAATTTTATTCTATATATTGAACGTATTTCTTTTGAATAATAATTTTGCACCGTTTATTGATAATATTGATTTTAAAACATCATCTTCTTCTTTGGGCGTCCTGATGGCCTGTTGACTATCGTTCTGGGCGTTGGTACCACATACTGCAGGCACGAATCCTGGCGGTGGCATGGATGTTTATTGGTGGTTCGGAATCCACGCTAAACAGTAGTTTCCGGTCTAATTAGCCAAAATTGTACAAAAAATGATGGTAGAGAGACAAAACAAACATTCCTTTAAATTGTTTTTATTAAAAATGTTTTGTTTATATTTTATACTTCTTCTTTTATACTACTACTACTACTTTTAGGCAAAATTATAGAGTGTTTATGATCAAAACTATCTACTCAAACCTACTCTTAAGATTTCATCTGAATCTAAGGATTTAAGGATTTTTATTTGCTCTATGACATAACTTTCATTAACGCCTTATTCATTTCAGTTAATTATTATAATTCATTATTCTAATGTGGTGCCACTGAAATTCAAACAATAATCGATGAGTTGTAGCCACTGAACGCAAGAAAATCTTTAAATCATTCTGTTCTATCGAAAAATCATTCCAGCAAAATACTTTAGATATCTTAAGCTTCAAGGCAATGGGCTTTCTTTTCATTAATTTCACCAACAGGACAGCAGCACAAAGTTCAAGTCTGACTTTTCGTCACGGAACTTGATTGGGGCAACTCTCGATTTATTAGTTATTAATTTTACCATTATCTTGACCAATGGATTTACAATAAACTGCAGCTTCGATTTTAATACACTTTCTATAAACGTCATGTAAACAATTGTCCCTCAAAAAATTCTCATTCGCATATTATACTTTATTTCACCAAGAGGCATTGCTTCACTGTAAACACGACAATAAACTCAGTTTAATATCGCTAACAGTTTTTAAGAAAAGCTGTAAAAGAAATCACAACCCCCCGAAATAAAAATCTATCGGAGAAATAAGATTTTTTTTACCAATCCTAGTTCACATAGGACATTTTAGTTGCGGTTTAAGAAGCAAACACTTAGAAAACAGCTTTACGGATCGAAACGAAAATTCAATTCCGACTTAAATCACTTATTCGAAAAAGTTGTCATTGAGTCCAAGTTAAAATACGATTATTTACTATCCCGAAAAAGCTTCAATAACGAATAAAGAGAGTGAGAAAAAAATAATTCCCATTTCCAACGATCTGGATTCATTTCCAGAACTACCTTTTCTACCTTAGTTTGGCTTAGAAATCATATTTAGCTCATTTTATTTTCCATCTTATGCACTCGACTTGTCGTAGACTGTTTATACGGAGAATGAGGTCAACTCGACTCCATTTCTTTCAACAAAGATCTTTCCATACAGCCAAAATGGTTTAAGGACTAGATAAAAAGAAATCATAATCGTAAATGGCGATGTATGTTTTCCCCATTTTTGAAAATTCTTTTATGTGCTCGACGCAAGTTGAAGAAAGTTGTAAATTTTGAAAACATTTGTGAAGTAACAGGAAATTGGTTAAAGTATTTTGATATTCGGAAACTTTAAAAGATGTGCTTTTTATAGTTAAGGAACAAAAGGTTTTACAATATAAAAGAATATCAGTAATTTATTCTAAAAATTATTGATTAATAAGCTGAACCATAATGCTTTATTTATTTCCTTTTTTAATTCCTTCTATTAGCTCACACTCTCCCTATATATATATCTTGTTCAAATTTTCAATCGTTAATAAAATACTTTTTAATTATCCACTCAAGTTCATGTTTTTTTGAACTTGTAGTGGATGACACTGGATGTTAATATAGTTTTTTCAAACATTAATTCAATAATTAAATTTAATTAATTTATTTTAGGTTTTTTAGATTTAAGTTGCATGTATCTACCAATAGATAGTACCAGATAAACTTAAAAAAATGAATGAAAATTATTTATAAAGGACTTTCTGCAATATAGAGAAAAAAGTAGGAAATGACTTTAATTTTTTTATATTCCTTGTTTAAAGGATTATTTAGTGTATACTAAAATATTTTTATTTTTATTTTTTGATCGACGTATAATTTATTTTTTGATCGACGTATAATTTATTTTTTATAAACGTTTGCTGATAATAATGGAAATAACAATACAGAAATGATGAACAATAACATTATTTTTTTTTCTCATATGGCGTAACACAACTCAGAAACATCATTAAGATGTAATACCAAGATATCTAGATTTATCAGGTAATGTAGTTTGACTATCAGATATTATGTTTTTTTGTACTGCATTCATAATTTATTGAATTAATTTAATTGAACATTTTTTTTAATTATACTTTTATTATTACTATTATTCCGTATCCCTCAACTCTTTAATTGGCAAGAGGTACATAGACCTGGGGAAATGGATGAAACGTGGAATAAAGTAAAGTCAAAAGTCTGTTACTTATTAAATTAAGTAACGAGGAAAATTTCTTATGGTAGTACATTTGAAGGGAAATGTCCAAATTTTAATTGCAAAAAATATTTAAGCATATACAATTTTTCCTTTACTTGCAGGTTGAGTAGGTTTTATATTTCAATGGGGCATTTTGTTAGCCTATTCGGTATGTCTTTACTATTGTTTTAAAATGAGTACTGTTGATTATGAGATGGTTTAACAAATTTAACAAATAAAGTGATAGTGTCTGGTATTCACAATATACAGGATGGTACAATATACAAGGTGTACACATGAAACCTCTCTGACTTCAAGTGTTAATTCTACGGAAACTATGAGTTCCCAGAGATTTGGGGTTTGAGGTATCTTAAATAGTAATACAACAAGTTTATTTTTCTGCAAACGTTTATACAAAGTTTATATTATTTATCTATATACTATATGCACTTCGATATGGGTTCCATTCGTAGTTCTTAGAATGCCCAGTCGATATTCAATTTTCATGTCTATGAGTTGCGCAGCATGTTGATGGCTTCCTTAATTCCGAGGCGGATATCACATCCAGGTGTAGTGTAGACTATACCTTTGATATAGCTCACAGGAATAAGTACAACGGAGTTATATCTGGAGAACGTGGTGGCAAAGTAGTGGGTTCATATCGCCCGTTCCATCACAGCTGAAATGTTTCGTCTAAGGAACATTTTGTGTAAAGAATAATATAGCAATATGTCTAAGGATGAATGTCTGAACTCCAGTTCTGTGGGAGACCATCTTGCTGAAATATCATATTTGGCTAGAAAGACGTTAGATGTGGGAAAACAAACTGTTCAAGTATGTCAAGATAACCATTACGGTTCTTTCCATAGACAGAAATGGTCCGACGATTTTCTCACCCTTCAAACCACACAACACATTCACTTTGTCACTGCCCCTGACATCATCCCAAACAACGTTACATTGTTCTGAACCCCAGATTAGAACGTTGTGACGATTAACAGTTCTAAATGGGGGAAATGTTGACTTGTTGACTCGTCACTGAATATCACAATGTCTAGATAATTTTGAACTTTGTCGATCCGGTCCAGGATCTCAATAGCAAAGTGTTTCAGTTTTGGCATTTTAAAAATTCGTACCAGAAAAAGTAGCTTTAAGAAAAACAGGAAAGTTTATTTTACTGCAACCTCAAACAGCAAGCAACATTTACGTTCATAGTTTCCGCGCAAATAACATTTGAAATCTGAGAAGGTTTATATGGACACACTGTATGTTCGCATTTAAAATAATGAATATTAGTAATACTTCTACAGAAATTCGTATGAGTATCAAGGTCAAAATACTGTAAGAAAAATGTTCATAAAAATTCTTTACTGAAAGAGGGTTGTGAGATAATAAATGCGTGTTTTTTACAAAACGTTTTTAATATGCTTTAATGAACTAACTAGAAAAGTCACTTTTTCTCTCACACAAATGCTTTTTTGATACATTTTATTTTATTTTATTATGCTACACAGTTTAACCGAACTACGACAATCAGACAGATTCAATATCACTAAAGTCTTTGAGAAAAGCTGTAAAAGATCCCGTACGGAAAAATAAGATCCGCTTTCAATTCAAGTTCACGTAGAGCATTTCAGTTGCGGTTTCGGAGCAGACTCTTCGAAAAGCAGTTTTACAGATCGAAAAGAAAATTCAATTCCCGCTTAAATCACTTATTCCCGAAAAGTCCCGATTGAGTGGAGGTAAAATACGATTATTTGACATCGCCAAAATGTTTCAATAGCAAATAAAAAAGGAGGGAAAATAGTCGTTCCAGTTGCATTGATCGAGTCGGATTCATTTCGTGAACTGCCTTTTCTTAAGACTGGATGATTTTGCGTGTCTTATTTTCTGCTTGGCTATACGTTTATGGACTGAAACTTGTCATAAGCTCTTTTTACGGATAATGAGGCCAACCAGACTCCATTTATTCGTTGAGTCAACAAAGCTGTTTCTACAGTCAACATGATTTAAGGATCAGGTAAAAGGAAGACATAATCGTAAATGGCGATAGATTTTCGTTCCTTTTTTTTTTTTTTTATTCCTTTTGCCATTTCTGATGGGCTTGAGGAAAAATAAAGTTGTAATTCACGAAACATTTACAGTAGAAATACTAAAATCTTTAAGCTATTTGGATTTTCAACATGTTTAAAAGATGAATGTTATAAAATTAAGGATTTTCTTCATTTACAATTTCAAGTATAAAACTGATACGTATGCCATTTTGAATAGCTGACAATACTACATGATGTCAAAGGATTGGCTTTCTTTATTGCAGTAAATCGCCTTATAAATTTGCTTTTAAATAAAAGAAATCTATAATAACAGAAATAATTAAGTTGTATTGCTGATGCAACAAAGTTATAAGTTCCTGATGGCGGATTAGCTAGCCCACTGGCGCTCAGTATTAAATGTTTCAGGTTAGAGTCACAGCGGTGCCATGAATGTTTTTAGACGTTAGGAATCCACTTTAAATCTTAGGTCCCGGTCTAATATGACCGTATGTGCGGGGGTAGTGTTACTCAGCTTCCGTAGCTGATCTTCAAGCTACACGCACCCTCTAGGTAATGCTGAGTGAGTAACGTCTGTGCAGGCCTTGCTTATGGCATGAAAAGATAACGTCTAAGTATCTGCCAGCTGCATTAGAAAAATAAAACAATATTACTTTTTTATATGCCTCTGACATTAAATAACATAAAAGTTATTAATGGTTATTTTATAGCAAATATAGGAACAACAACATAAAATATTATTACCAATTGCAAAGACGATATTGTTTTCATTTTAAATAACGTGTATATGTTAAGTATATATAAAACATATTTTGATAGAATTTTAAAAAAATGGTCTGTTTAACTTTATGTAGAAGTAGCATAAGACAGAAGAATACTAATGAAAATGATTCTTAGCATAAGATCTCAAGTACAGATACAAAAAAAAAGGAACTCCTGGTATACTATTAAGAAAACAAATGAACTACTACAGATAATCCTTGTAGTTGACCAAACTTCGTTTTTTTTTTTTATTTGCTACTGCGGGCTATTTGTCATTAGAGATTATAGGAAAAAAACATGGTATATAATTGTTTTTTTCACACATCAATATTTACATCCTGTTATATGCTATACAAAATCTTTTTATTGACACCTATCAACTGAAACTTCTCTTTTTGTAATAAATTGTACTTTAAATAAATATTATTCAATTTGCAGGAATTTTCCTTTCCCTTGACAAAAGAAAAATTATTAAGTCTAACTAGAAATAATTTAAAGCATTTTAAAATCCCTTTATTTCTTTTTTTATTTAGTTCTTTTAAATTTCTGATGCAAAACGTCTTGCAAATTTTAATTCTAAAACAATACAAAAAACAATAAAATAAATTACAAATACCATTGTTTATAGTTCTATCGCCAATAAACTCTTTTTCAAATATAGCCTAACCTTTTATTGTTATATTAACATTGATTTTCAAAACTTTTTGGTTCAAAGCCTGACGAACTATAACGTAAAGTAATTTTTCTAAAATAAAGATTTTCAGAAATGTTTTTCATGGAAAAAAAAAAAAAAAAAATTAACATTTTATTAAAAAATTAACATTTAACATTAAATTAACAAAATCCAAATTAATAAACAAATTTTCGTACATCAAAAGTATCACTGCATGAAAAAATTATTAGCTGTATAAATGAACTGTTTATTAATTTCTTTGGTTTTAGAATACTGATTCTTTCATAGCTGCATATTTCAAAGACAATATATTTGATATTACGCATTTATTTTTAATAAAACACACTTTTAAACGAAACATTACTATTATCTTTGTTTCAAATAGAATTTTAAAAATTCTGAAATATTTTTGAAACTTTAAATAAATTTTGTTGCTAACTCGAAATTTTTTTTAACGATAACTTGCAAGATAAAATAATATTTTATCTGTTATAAAATAAAAATGGACGCTTTGCAAAATATAATAACAACCAAACAAAAATTAATTGCAGACATCAAAGGAATTTTCTTTCTAAACAAAATATTTTGCTGACGTAATTGTTTTAATAAGGTAAACAGCTATCAAAATATTTGCATAGTTTTCAAAATACGAAATGTTTTTTATTTTCTTACCTACATTCATTTTTCTAAAATCTTTTATCACACAAAATGCAATTTTAAATTAAAAAATTTAAATTCAAAATGTCTAAGAAATTCATGCATATCTTATCAGAAATTTGAAAGATATTTTCAAAAATGGTTTTTTTGAAAAGGATGAATATCATATTCACAGGAAAATAAATGTCTTACAAATAAAGAAATATTTCTTGTAAAAAAATTCTTCTTCGTGTAATAATACTCCCAGAAGTTTAAACAAATATATTTTTTGAAAGAAAATATTTAATGAATAGTGGTAACATTCTTTTATTAATTCGAATTACAAAATAAATAACTTTTAGCATACCTTTTCTATCACATTTGAAATTTCTGATGACAATCTTTAATTTTCCTTTTAATTAAACTTCTACCAAATTGTCTGTTTAATTCAGGAAAAAAAATCGTTTGACGGAATTCTTTTACAACTCAACTCTTCTTTTTCGAAGGAGAGTTTTTCATTAGTAAATAAACGTTTGTGAATAGTTTGTTTGAGTTGAGAGTTTCTTAGATTGCTGTGTTGACTGAAAGATTTTAAGATGATTAACTTGATTTTGCGTCTTGAATTTATTACAAAAAAAAAAAAAAAAAATTCAAATCATCGGTAGGAAAAATTTATGAATTTTTTTTTTCCTTTTTAAATCAGCATTCTTATTGATAAAATATTTTAATGGAAAATGCTTTTGTAACTTTTATGCGGAAAAGAATTAAAAAAAATAATAATTAATTAAAATTGGATGGATATTGCACATAGCTTGCAGTCCTTAAATAGCTTTAATAATTTCGCATTTCTTAATGTTAAAAGTTGGAACTGCTCTTTCGAAAATAATTTAAATTATGAACTAAGTACATATTTGTTATATTTAGTAAAAAAAATTATTATGAATCAAAACAATCCGTTTTCTATTCATTGATTTCAAAATAATTTCAACGTATATTAGTATTTAATAATGAAATTATATAAATAAACACCAACAAGGTTTGATACAATTAAATTATTATTTAAGTTTAATTCTATTCTTTATTATTACAAAAGGAAAATGATTATGTTTACTATTAAAAATTAAAAACAATTAAAAAAATAAATATTTTATATTTAAAAAATATAAATAGTACTACTAACATAACAGCATGGATTGAATTTGAGACATCAGATAAGAAAAATGAAATAGACACAACAAACTTGCGGTACAAAAACGAGACTCTCTTGAAGAAAGAATTTAGTTGGATTTCCACACCAATATCTCTCGTCACTCAAAATATTAGAAATGTCAGTTTTTCTGTCACACAAATTTTTCTCTTTGTTGATATATTTGTTTTTATTTAATCAAGTTACACCGTTTAACCGAACTACGACAATCAGACAGATTCAGTATCACTAACAGTCTTTGAGAAAAGCTATAAAAGATCCCGTACTGCAAAATAAGATCCGCTTTCAATTCAAGTTCACGTAGAACATTTCAACTGCTGTTTCGGAGCAGACTCTTCGAAAAGCAGCTTTACAGATCGAACAAAAAATTCAATTCCCGCTTAAATCACTTAGTCCCGAAAAGTTCCGATTGAGTGGAGGTAAAATACGATTATTTGCCATTGCCAAAATGTTTCAATAGCAAATAAAAATGGAGGGAAAATAGTCGTTCCAGTGGCATTGATCCAGTCGGATTCATTTCGCGGCCTTTTCTTAAGACTGGATGTTTTGGTGAAGAAATCATATTTGGCGTGTCTTATTTTTCACTTGCCTATAATTTTATGGACCTAAAATTGTCATAAGCTCTTTTTACGGAGAATGAGACCAACCAGACTCCATTTCTTCGTTGAGTCAACAAAGCTGTTTCTACAGTCAACGTGGTTTAAGGACTAGGTAAAAGGAAGACATAATCGTAAATGGCGATAGATTTTCATTCCTTTTGCAAATTCTGATGGGCTTGATGAAAAAGAAAGTTGTAATTCACGAAAAATGACTGTGGTAATAGTAAAATTTCTGAACTATTTGAATTTTCAGCATAAATGAATGATGAAATAAAAAATGAATTTTATAAAAGGAAGTAGTTGCTTTATTTACTATTTCAAGTATAAAACTGATATGTATACCATTTTATGACACTTCACGATGACAAAGCAGTGTTTTTCTTTTTTACAGTAAACCACCTTTTAAACTATCTTTTAAATAAAAGAAGTCTATAATAACAGAAATAATGAAGTTGGAATGCTGACGAAACAACGTTACTGATGGCGGAGTGGCTAACGCTTTGGCGCTCGGTACCACAGGTTTCGGATTAAAGTTGCGACGGCAGCATGGATGTTTGAGGTGGCTTGGAATCCACTTTAAACTGTAGGTTTCCGGTCTAATAGGATCGTAAAGCGTTGCGGGGGGTAGTGTTACTCCATAGCTTATCTTCAAACTGCACGCACCCTCTGGGTAGTGCTAAAAGAGTAACGTCTGTGCTTTTACTCCTGGCATAAAAAGTTAACTATCTAAATATTTGCCAGCAGCATTAGAAAAACAAAACAATGTTAATTTTTTTATGGTCATTTAGGCCATGAAATTAGGTTATACATGTTCTGCTACTGGCATTAAATAACATAAAAGTTATTAAAAGGTATTTTATATTAAAATACAGGTACAACAACATAAAATATTATTTTCAATTTTAAAGACGATAACTATTTTCATTTTTATTCAGCGTTTAAATATAAAGTATATATGAAAAATATTATTTTAGAATTTTAAATTAAAATAATGGCTTGTTAATAAAATTTTTAACAAGGTTTAAGGACTAGGAAAAAGAAAGACATAATCGTAAATGGCGATAGATTTTCGTTCTTTTTTTTTTCATTCCTTTTGCAAATTCCGATGGGTTTGAGGAAAAAGAAAGTTGTCATTCGCGAAATATTTACTGTGGTAATACTAAAATTACTAAACTATTTGAACTTTGAGTGCCTTTAAAAGATGAATTTAATAAAAGGAAGTTACAAGTTCATTATTAAAGTTCATTTACAATTTCAAGTTAAAAACTGACAAGTATGCCATTTTGATTATGTGACTATGTAGTACAATATATTATGGCAAAACACTGACTTGCTTTTTGCATTAAACCGCCTTGTAAACTTCCTTTAAATAAAGGAAGTCCATAATAACAGAAATAAGGAAATTGGAATTCTGACGCAACAAAGTTACATTTTTTACGGTCTTCTAGGACATGATGTTAAATAGCATAAAAGTTATTGATAGGTATTTTATATTAAAATGTAGGAGCAACAACATATAATATTGTTATCAATTTTAAAGACAATAATTATTTTCATTTTATCTACGTGTATATATATAAAGTATTTTTATAGAATTTTAAAACAAAATTGCCTGTTTAAAGTTATATAGCAACAGCATAAGACAGCAAAATACTAATGAACATTATTCTTAACATGAAACCTCAGCTACAAGTATAAAAAAGAGTATTTATGGTATATAAAGAAAACTAATGCACTATTGCAGATTATCCGTGTAATATACCAAACTTCATTTTTTGAATCGGAATTGCGGGTTATTCACCATAGCAGATTATAAGAAAAATGCTTGGTATATAATTGTTTCTTTCACATATTAATATTTATAACCTGTTATATGTGTTACAAAATCCTTTTACTGACATCTATCAACTATTACTACAGTACATCACTATGCCTAGAGCTGAGTTGCCCCTTTACAGTTTGAGAAGTATGTGGGTCAGAAGAAGTCCTATTGGGCTCTGTGACACTCTCAGAGTCATATGAGACCATAAGTAACACCTTAAAGTGGATTCTGAATCACCAATAACATCCAGGGCACTGCCAGGATTCGAATCTGAACCCTGTGGTACCGAGTGCCAGAGCGCTAGCCACTCGGCCATCAGGCCCCACATCTAGCCCCACATTTGTAGGAATTATCCTTTTCAAGCCTTCCACCCTTGTCAAAAAAAGATTATCAAATATGATTGGTTAATAAGACTAATTAGAAATATTTTAAAACATTTTTTAATCACTTTAATTCATTTTTTATTTTCTAATGCAGAACATTTAATAGATTTTTAATCTTAAACAATACAAAAAACAATGGCAAACATATTTGTTTATTATTTTATCGCAAATAAACTCTTTTTTAAATATAGCCTAACATTTGACTGTTATATTAACATTGAACTTCAAACCTTTTGGTTCAAAGGCTAGACAAACTATAACATAAAGCAATTTTTCTAAAATAAAGATTTTCAGAAATGTTTTTCATAGAAACCTTTCAAAAGCCTTTAATACAAATTTTCTTACATCAAAGTTATCTCTGCATGAAATAAATATTAGCTTAGTTGTATCAATGAACTATTTCTTTGGTTTTAGAATACTGATTCTTTTATAGCTGGATATTTTATAGGCATATATTTGATATTATGCCTTTATTTTTAATAAAACACATTTTTTAAACGAAACTTTACCATCAGCTCTGTCTAAAATAGAATTTTAAAAATTCTAAAATACTTTTGAAACCTTAAATGAATTTTGTAGCTAAATCGAAAGTTTTTTTAACAATAAATCCCAAGATAAAATAACATTTGAGCTGTTACAAAATTAAAGTGATGCTTTGCAAAATATAATAAGAACCAAACAAAAAAAAAATTACAAACATCAAAGGAATTTTCTTTATAAACAAAATGTTTTGCCGACGTAATTGTTTTAAAAAGGTGAACAGCTATCAAAATATTTGCATAGTTTTCAAAAGATGAAATGTTTTTATTTTCTTATTTTTCTAAAACTCTTTTATCACACAAAATATGTTTTTCAATTAAAAAAATTTAAATTAAAAATGTCTAAGAATATCTATTTATTATTAGAAATTCTTGCACATTTCTTAACAAATTTGAAAGATTTTTACAAAAATGCTTTTTTTTTTAAAGAATTAATATCATATTCACAGCAGAGTAAATGTCTTAGAATTGAAGAAATATTTGTCGTTAAAAAAATTCTTAGTATAATAATACTACCCGAAGTTTAAACATATATATATTTTTTTCAAAAAAATATTAAAGGAATAATGGTAACATTCTTTTATTAATTAGGAAATCAAAATAAATAACTTTTAACATGCCTTTTCTATCTAATATGCCTATTAATATTTGAAACTCCTGATGACAATCTTTAGTTTTCCTTTTAATAAAACTTCCACCAAATTGTCGGTTTAATTCAGGAAAAAATTGTTTGACGGAATTCTTTTACAGCTCAACTCTTCTTTTTCTAGAAAGAGTTTTTCATTAGCAAACGTTTGTCAATAGTTTGTTTGATTTCAGATTTTCTTAGATTGCTGTGTTGACTGAAAGATTTTAAGATGATTAACTTGATTTTGCGTCTTGAATTTATTACAAAAAAAGAAAAAGAAAAATTCAAATCATCGGTGAGGAAAATATAGGATTTTTTTTTCTTTTTAAATCAGCCTTCTTATTGATAAAATATTTTAATGGAAAATGCTTCTGTCAGTTTTATGCAGAGAAGACTACTTGGAAATTAATTAATATTGGATGGATATTGCGCATAGCTTGCAGTCCTTAAATAGTTTGAAATAACAAATCTGGAAAAGTATTGATATTCTTTTGGAACAAACAAAAGAATTTTAATTTCGCATTTCTTAATGTTGAAAGTTGGAACTGCTCTTTGGAAAATAATTTAAATTATGAACTAAATACATATTTGTAATATTCTGTAAAAAAAATTTTTTAATATGATTTAAAACCATCCGTTTTCTCTTTATTGATTTCTAGATATTTTCAACGTATTTTGATATTGAAGTATGAAATTATATAAATAAACATTATTTAGGTTTATTCTATTCTGTTTATTACAAGATAAATGCTTATGTTTATTATTCAAAATTAGAATTAATTAAAAATATAAATATTTTATTATTAAAATTATAAATAGTACTAATAACAGAAGAGAATGAGATTGAGTGGGTTTGTCACTCTACGGTCATCTTGTGCACCCGACGGCTAAACAGACCAGGACCTACCTACACCACACATCACTGTGCCTAGAGCTGAGTTGCCCCTATAAAGTTTGAGAATGATGTGGGCGAGATGAAATCTGATTGGGCTCTGTGACGCTAGCTAATAGGACATCAGGCAGCTTGAATTTGAGACTTCAGATAAAAAAATATATATATATGCCAAAAGCTTGAGCTACAAAAGCGAAGCTCGCTCGAAAAAAGAATTTAGCTGGATTTCCACACCAGGATCTCTCATCGTACAATACATGTTAGGTTATTCGGAATCCCAGATACGAACGTTGTGATACCCCAGATATGAATGGGATAATCGTTCCAGATAAGGAGGATGTTGATTCGTCACTGAATATCACATTCTTTAGGTTATTGTGAGCGTTGTCGATCTGGACCTTGATATCAAAATGTAAGAGTTTTAACGTATCAAAAATGCATACAACAAAAATTAACTCTATCGGAAAAAATTTGCAGCAAACTGTGCTTTTTGTGTTGCTATTCATGATACCGCAAACAGCAAATACCTGGATCTCATAGTTTCCGTACAAATAACATTTGAAATCTGAGAAATTTCATATGGAAACCCTGTGTATTCACGGTTAAAATAATCAATATTAGTAGCACTTCTATAAAAATTAATATCTCGTGTATCAAGATCAAAATGCTGTAAGAAAAATCTTCATAGCAAACTTCTTTACCCAAAAAGTTTTGTGAGATAATAAATGTGTGTTTTTTACAAACGGTTTTTAATATGCTTTAATAACCTAACTAGAAATGTCATTTTTTCTCTCACACAAATGGTCCTTCTTTGATATATATTTTTATTTTATTTTATCTAGTTACAATGTTTACCCGAACTACGACAATCAGACACATTCAATATCACTTACAGTCTTTGAGAAAAGCTATAAAAGATCCCGTACGGCAAAATAAGATCCGCTTTCAATTCAAGTTCCCGTAGAGCATTTCAGTTGCGGTTTCGGAGCAGACTCTTGGAAAAGCAGTTTTACAGATCGAAAAGAAAGCTAAAGATTCACTGTGGTAATAGTAAAATCTCTACACTATTTGAATTTTCAGAATCTTTAAAAATAAATTTTATAAAAGGAAGGATTTGTATCATTATTCCAAGTATAAAACTGATATATACATGATTATTTAGCACAATATGTGATAGTAAAACACCAGTTTTTCTTTTTGCAGTAAACCGCCTTGTAAACTTGCTTTTAAATAAAAGAAGCCCGTAATAACAAAAATAATGAAGGATGCTGACTCAACAATGTTACATTTTTTATGGTCTTCTAGGAAATGAAATTAGTTTATGCATATTAAGATTTCTACCACTAACATTAAAAAGCACAAAAATTATTAATAGATATATTGTATTAAAATATGGGAACAATACCATAAATTTTTTTTAAAATTTTAAAAAATATAAATATTTTCATTTTTATACAATGTTTATATATAAAGTATAAAAAATTATTTTTTAGAATTTTAAAATAAAATGGCCTGTTAAACTTTATCTAGCACTGCCATAAAACAGCAGAATATTAATGAAAATGATTCTCAACACAAAACTTCAACTTCAGGTACAGAAAATGGAACACATGATATGTAGACTCATGGCAAATCAAGGAAACAAATGGACTACTGAATATCATCCATGTAGTTCGATTCTCGTTAATTGCTAATGCGAGTTATTCCCCATAGCAGATAATACGAAGAAAATAATCATATACAATTTTTTTCACATATTAATAACCTGTTATATGCTTTACAAAATACTTTTACTGACATCTATCAACTACTACACCACATCATTGTGCCTAGAACTGAGTTGCCTCTTTACAGTTTGAAAATGATATGGGTGAGAAGCCTGATTGGGCCCTGTAACGCTCTAAGGTCATATGAGACCGGGACCTACGACTTAAAGTGGATTCCGAACCACTGCCTCCATGGCACCGCTGGGATTCGAACTCAAAACCAGTGCTACCAAGCGCCAAAGTGCTAGCCACTCCGCCATCAGGCCCTGACGCCTATCAACTGAAACTTCTCTTTCTGAATTATATTAAACTTTAAATAACTGTTATTCAGTTTGCAGGAATTTTCCTTTTCAAGCCTCCACTCCCCCTCCCAAAACATTATCAGATTTGATTGGTTGATATGTCTAATTAGAAATATTTTAAAGCATTTTTAAATTACTTTATTTATTTTTTTTTCTAATGCGGCGCATTTAATAGATTTTTATTCTTAAACAATACCAAAGACAATTGCAAACATAGTTGTTAATTTTCTATCGCGAATAAATTCTTTTTCAAATATAGCCTAACATTTGACAGTTATATTAATATTGATCTTCAAACATTTTGGTTCAAAGGCTACACAAACTATTTCATCAAGTAGTTTTTCTAAAATAAAGAGTTTCATAGACGCTTTTCATAGAAACCTTTCAAAAGCCTTTAGTTCAAAGTTTCTTACATCAAAGCTATCTCTGCACGAAAAAATTATTAGCATAATTGTATAAATGAACTACTTATTAATTTCTTTCGTTTTAGAATACTGTTTCTCTCATCGCTGAATATTTTAACGATATATATATGATATTATGCCTTAATTTTTAATAAAACACACTTTTGAACGAAAAATTACTATTAACTCTGTTTAAAATAGGATTTTAAAAATTCTGAAATATTTTTGAGATTTAAAATAAATTTTGTCGCTAAATCGAAAGTTTTTTTAATAATAACTTGAAAAGATAAAATAATATTTTAGCTGTTACAAAATAAAAAAGACGCTTTGCAAAATATAATGAACCAAACAAAAAAGAATTGCAAATATCAAAGGAAAATTTTCTTACTAAACAAAATATTTTGTTGACGTAACTGTTTTAAAAAGGTAAGCAGCAATCAGAATATTTGCATAGTTTTCAAAAGATGAAATGTTTTTATTTTCATTTAACTAAAAAATCTTTTATCACACAAAATGTATTTTTAAATTAAAAAAAAATTGGAATTAAAAATGTCTAAGAATATCTATTTATTATTAGAAATTCCTGCATATCTTTTAACAAATCTGAAAGATATTTACAAGAATGCTTTTTTGAAAAGAATGAATATCATATTCACAGGAGAATAAACATCTTACAACTGAAGAAATATTTGTTGAAAAAAAAATCTTTTTCGTGTAATAATATTTCCAGAAGTTTAAACAAAAAATTTTTCTTTTGAAAAAAAAAATTAATGAATAGTGGTAACATTCTTTTATTAATTCGGAATGCAAAATAAATAACTTTAAATAACTTTTTCTTGTATTTTCTATCGCGGTTGTATTAATATTTGAAATTTTTGATGACAATCTTTAGTTTTCCTTTTAATTAAACTTCTACCAAATTGTCGGTTTAATTCAGGAAAAAAAAATCGTTTGACGGAATTCTTTTACAACTCAACTTTTCTTTTTCTAAAAAGAGTTTTTCATCAGTAAACGTTTGTCAATAGTTTGTTTGAGTTGAGATTTTCTTAGATTGTAATATTTGCTGAAAGATTTTAAGATGATTAACTTGATTTTGCGTCTTGAATTTATTACAAAAACAGAAAAAGAAAAATTCAAATCATCGGTAAGGAAAATTTAGGAATTTTTTTTCCTCTTTAAATCAGCATTCATATTGATACAATATTTTAATGGAAAATGCTTCTGTCACTTTTATGCGGAAAAGACTTCTTGGAAATTAATTAAAATTGGATGGATATTGAGAATAGCTTGCAGTCCTTAAATAGTTTGAAATAACAAAACTGGAAAAGTATTGATTTGCTTTCGGAACAAACAAAAGAATTTTAATTGCGCATTTCTTAATGTTAAAAGTTGGAACTGCTGTTTCGAAAATAGTTTAAATTCTGAACTAAGTACATATTTGTTATATTTTGTGAAGAAAAAATTATTATGAATCAAAACAATCAGTTTTCTATTCAGTGATTTCTAGATATTTTTTAAAGTATATTAATATTGAATTATGAAATGATATAAATAAACATCAACAAGGCATAATACAACTAAAATATTATTTACGTTTATTCTGTTTTTTTTATTACAAAAGGAAATATTTATGTTTATTATAAAAAATGAAAAATTATTAAAAATATAAATATTTTATCATTAAAAATATAAATATTTTGTCCTTAAAAATATAAATAGTACTACTATCATGAGAGAATGGGATTGAATCTAATTTGTTTTATCGCTCTACGGTCATCTTGTGCACACGAGGGCGAAGCAGACCAGGACCTACAGTTTGAAGTGGATTCCGAACCATTCTACTATATACTCTACTACTACACTACATCACTGTGCCTAGAGCTGAGTTGCGATTATGATTTGGGAATGATGTGGGTGAGAAGAAATCTGATTGGGCTTTGTGAAGCTCTACGATCATATGAAACAGGGACCTATCGCTTAAAGTGGATTCCGAACCACGACAAACATGCATGGCGTCGCTGGGACTTAACCCGGCACTATATTCTCTACTAGATTTCGAATCAAAACATCCATGACATGCTATGATTCGAACTTGGATCCTAGGATATAAAAGGCCAGAGAACTAGCTAATTGGCCATCAGAACGCTTGAATTTCAGACGTCAGATAAGTAAAATGATATATACGCAAAAAGCTTGCGGTACAAAAGCGAAGCTAGCATGAAAAAAAAAATTAGCTGCCTTTCCACACCAAGACCTCTCGTCGCGCAATATCAGCCAATCAAATGCTAAATTGCCAGAAGATCAGGCTTCTAACTGGTTGACGATCTGCTGCTTGCGATCTTAGTATCTGTTGGGGATCTGCTTTAAGATCCATGGTTGTATATAATGACTTTTTATTCAAGTAAAATCAGCACCAGAACAATATAAAGCATTAGTTAGAAACTTATTTTAATGTTGAAGCAAAAAGGAATAGTACGTTCTCTGTATGCAAAACTATTTAATTTAGGTCAAATATCAGCTGCATATAATATCATGTGCATGTATTATAAGGCATAGCACGGAGTAGATTCAGAGTTAAAATAATGAATACTAGTAGCACTTCTATAAAAATTCATATCTCTTGTATCAAGGTCAAAATACTGTAAGCGAAATTTTCTTAGTAAAATTCTTTACCCAACGTTTTTAATATGCTTTAATGAACTAACTAGAATTGTCAGTTTTCCTCTCACATAAATGCTTCTTCTTTGATGTATTTTTTTTTATCAAGTTACACCGTTTAACCGAACTACGACAATCAGACAGATTCAATATCAATGACAGTCTTTGAGAAAAACCATAAAACATCCCGTATGGCAAAATAAGATCCGCGTTGAATTCAAGTTCACGTAGAACATTTCAGTTGCGGTTTCGGAGCAGACTCTTCGAAAAACAGTTTTACAGATCCAAAAGAAAATTCAATTCCCGCTTAAATCACTTATTCCCGAAAAGTTTCGATTGAGTGGAGGTAAAATACGATTATTTGCCATCGCCAAAATGTTTCAATAACAAATAAAAACGGAGCGAAAATAATCGCTCCAGTTGCATTGATACAGTCGGATTCATTTCGCGTACTGCCTTTTCTTAAGACTGGATGATTTGGCCCAGAAATCATATTTGGCGTGATTTATTTTCCACTCGCCTATACTTTTACGGACTCCAACTTGTCATGAGCTCTTTTTTACGGAGAATGAGGTCAACCAGATTCCATTTCTTGGTTGAGTCAACAAAGCTCTTTCTACAGTCAACATGGTTTAAGGACTAGGTCAAAGGAAGATATAATCGTATATGGCGATAGATTTTCGTTCCTTTTTTATCCTTTTTTACAAATTCTGATGGGTTTGAGAAAAAAGAAAGTTGTAATTCAAGAGGAATTTACTGTGGTAATAGTAAAGGTTTTGAACTATTTGTATTTTGAGCATCTTTAAAAGATGAATTTAATAAAATGAAGGATTTGCTTCATTTACTATTCCAAGTATAAAACTGATATGTATGCCCTTTTATGACAATACATGATGGCAAAACATTGGCTTTCTTTTTTTGCAGTAAACCATCTTGTAAACTTGCTTTTAAATAAAAGAACTCCATAATAACGGATATAATAAAGTTGGAATGCTGGCACAATAATGTTGCATGTTTTTTATCGTCTTCTAGACCATGGAATTATTTTATGCAAGTTAAAATTTCTGCCACTGGCCTTAAATAAAATAACAGTTATTAATAGGTGTTTTATATTAAAATATGGGTACAACATCATTAAATGCCAGTATGGATTACCAAAAGTATTACCAATATCAAACCAATACCAAACGTATTTTTTTAGAATTTTAAAATAAAATGGCCAGTTTAACTTTATGTACAAATATCATAAGACAGCAGAATACTAATGAAAAAGATTCTTAGCATAAGATCTCAACTACAGGTACAAAAAATGGTATTTATGGTATCTTAAGAAAACAGGTAAACTACTGCTGATCATCCATGTAGTATACCAAAATTGGTTTTATTTTATTGTTACTGCAGGTTATTCACCATAGCAGATTATAGGAAAAAACATGGTGTATTATTGTTTCTTTCATGTATCAATATTTATATCATGTTATATGTTTTATGAAATCCTTTTACTGAGACCTATCAACTGGAATTTCTCTTCCTGAAATATATAATCTTAAATAAATATTGTTCAGTTTTAAAATATTTACCTTTCAAGCCTTTTACCCCCTCCCCCCTTTCCATTCTTCCCGAAAGAAAAGTTACCATATTTGATTGGTTAATAAGTCTAATTAGAAATAATTTAAAGAATTTTAAAACCTTTATTACTTATTTAAATCTCTTCATTTAATTTCTTAAAATAAATAAGGAAATTTATTCAATTTATCATTTAATTCTTTATAAATTATTATTTATTTATTTATTTTTTTAATTTGTAATGCAGCACATCTATTGGATTTTTATTCTTAAAAAATACATAAAACAATTGCAAACACAGTTGTTACTAGTTCTATCGCGAATAAACTCTTTTTCAGATATAGAATAACATTTCATTGTTATATTAATATTGATTTGGTTCAAAGGCTTGATGAAATATAAAATAAAGTAAAGAAACTATAACATAATTTTATAACTATATTAATTAACTATTTATAACTAAATTAATTAACATAATTTTATAACTAACTATAACTATATTTTTTTTAAATAATGATTTTGCGAACCGTTTTTCATAGAAAGCTTTCAAAGGCCTTTAATACAAACTTTCGTACATCAAAGGTGGCAAGAAAAAATTATTAGCTTAGTTGTATAAATGAACTATTTATTAATTTCTTTGGTTTTAGAATACTGATTCTTTTATAGCAGAATATTTTAACGACATATATTTGATATCAAGCCTTTATTTTTAATAAAACACACTTTTAAACGAAACATCACAATTATCTCTGTTTAAAATAGGATTTTAAAAATTCTAAAATATTGTTGAATCTTTAAATAAATTTTGTAGCTAAATCGAAAGTTTTTTTTCAATAATAACTTAAAAGATAAAATAATATTTTAGCTGTTATAAAATAAAAATGACGCTTTGCAAAATATAATAAGAACCAAACAAAAAAGAATTGCAAACATGAAACGAATTTTCTTTCTAAACAAAATATTTTGCTGACGTAATTGTTTTAAAAAGGTAAACAGCTATCAAAATATTTGCATAGTTTTCAAAAGATCAAATGTTTTTATTTTCTTACCTACATTCATTTTTCTAAACATCTTTTTTCATACAAAATGTATTTTGAAATTATAAATGTCTAAGAATATCTATTTATTATTAGAAAAAATCTTTTAACAAATTTGAAAGATATTTACAAGAATGCTTTTTTTGAAAAGAATGAATATCATATTCCCTGGAGAATAAACATCTTACGACTGAAGAAAAATTTGTTGTAAAAAAATTATTTTTCGTGTAATAATACTCCTTGAATTTTAAAACAAATATATTTTTTTTGAAAAAAAATATTTAACAAATAGTGGTAACATTCTTTTATTAATTCGGAATACAAAATAAATAACTTTTAACATGCCTTTGTGTTAATATTTGAAATTTCTGATGACAATCTTTAGTTTTCCTTTTAATTAAACTTCTACCAAATTGTCATTTTAATTCGGAAAAAGAATCGTTTGACGGAATTCTTTTACAACTCAACTCTTCTTTTTCAAAGAAGAGTTTTTCATTAGTAAATAAACGTTTGTCAATAGTTTGTTTGAGTTGAGATTTTCTTAGATTGCTGTGTTGACTGAAATATTTTGAGATGATTAACTTTATTTTGTGTCTAGAATTTATTACAAAAAAAGAAAAAGAAAAATTCAAATCATTGGTAAGGAAAATTTAAGAATTTGTTTTCTTTTTAAATCAGCATTCTTATTGTTAAAATATTTTAATGGAAAATACTTCTGTCAGTTTTATGCGGAAAAGACTTCTTGGAAATTAATTAAAATTGGATGGATATTGCACATAGCTTGCAGTCCTTAAATAGTTTGAAATAACAAATCTGAAAAAGTATTGATTTGATTTTGGAAGAAACAAAATAATTTTAATTTCGCATTTCTTAATGTTAAAAGCTGGAACTGCTCTTTCGAAAATAACTTAAATTATAAACTAATTATATATTTGTTTCATTCTGTAAATATTTTCTTTTATTCTGAATCAAAACAATTTACTTTCTCTTTATATTTTTAGATATTTTCAAAGTATTTTAATATTGAATTATTAAATGATGTAAATAACCATTACCAAAGTATGATTAAACTAAAATATTATATATGATAGTTTTATTCTTTTTTTATGGCAAAATGAAGTGATTAGGTTTATTATTAAAAATTAAAAATAATTAAATTTATAATTTCCATCCCTCACCTTTTTAACTGGTAGAAGGTATACAGGCCAAGGTAAGTGGTTGAAATTTGAAGTAAAGTAAAATAAAAGTATATTATACTTACAGAATATAGTAACTTAAGTATAGTCGTACAGTTGAAGAGATTTGCAAAAAGTACTTGCAAAACCATATATAATTTTCCCTTTACTTGTAGGTTGAGTGAGTTATATTATCTCAATGGTGGACATCTTGTTAGCCTATAGATAAATCTTTATTATTGTTTATAAATGATTATTGTTGATTGTGAACTGGTTTACGCAAATGTAACACATAAAGTGATAGTGTCTGGTACAATATATATTCACAATATACAGGGTGGTACAATAGGTGTCCACATGAAACTTCTATGATTTCAAATGTTAATTGAACGGAAATTATGAGATATTCCTAGAGGTTTGCTTTATCATGAATATCAACATAACAAGTTGATTTTTCTGCAAACGTTTATCTTTGTCTATATATGCACTTAGAT
Source organism: Caerostris darwini (assembly GCA_021605075.1). Taxonomy (NCBI): domain Eukaryota; kingdom Metazoa; phylum Arthropoda; class Arachnida; order Araneae; family Araneidae; genus Caerostris; species Caerostris darwini. The sequence goes on along the minus strand of BPLQ01012858.1, from coordinate 165,417 downwards.
AAGTGTTCCATTCGTAGTTCTGAAAATGTACAGTGGATATTCAATTTTAGCCCATGTGTACCGCAGCACGTTAAAGACTTCCGTAATTCTGTGGCAGACATCACGTCTAGGTAGACCATACCTTTGATATAGCTCACAGGAAGAAATACAGAGGAGCTATTTCTGACGATTGTGATGGTCAAGCAAATGGGTCCATCTCGTCCGATACATCATTGGAAATGTTTGCTCTAAAAACGACGAATGTCTGAACTCCAATGCGGAGGGAGATCCATCTTGCTGGAATAGGACATTTGGCTGCAAAGACATTAGCTGTGGAAAAACAAACTGTTCAAGCATATCAAGATAAATGGGATCAGTTACAGCTCTTTCCATGAACAGAAAATGTAAGACGATTCTGTCACGCATCAGACCACACCACACATTCACTAACTTAGTCCCGAACAACACGAGGTACCTCGCTGGGGTTCTGAATCCCAAACATTGTGACGATTAACTGTTCCAAATGTGGGAAATGTTGATTCATCAGTGAATATCACAATGTCTAGATAATTGTGAACTTTGTCGATCCGGTCTAGGATCTCAATAGCGAAGTGTTTGAGTTTTGGAATATTAAAAATGCATGCAACAAAAAATTAGCTTTAAATAAAAAACAAAAGTTTTGCTGCAACCTCAAACAGCAATCATCTTCTAGGGCTCATGATTTCCATGAAAATAACATTTAAAATCAGGGAAATTTCATGTGGACACACTGTCTATTCACAATTAAAATAAAGAATATTCGTAACACTTCTATAGAAACTCATATTTCGAGTATCATTATCAAAGTGCTGTAAGAAAAATGTTTATAATAAATTTTTTAAACAAAGAGAGTTGTGAGATAATAAATGTGTTTTTTACAAAAAGGTTTTTAATATACTTTAAGGAACTAACTATAAATGTCAGTTTTTCTCTCATCAAAATACTTCATTGATATATTTTATTTTATCAAGTTACACCATTTAACCGAACTACGACAATCAGACAGATTCAACATCACTAACAGTCTTTGAGAAAAGCCATAAAAGATCCCGTACGGCAAAATAAGATCCGCTTTCAATTCAAGTTCACGTAGAACATTTCAGTTGCGGTTTCGGAGCAGACTCTTCGAAAAGCAGTTTTACAGATCGAAAAGAAAATTCGATTCCCGCTTAAATCACTTATTCCCGAAGAGTTCCGACTGAGTTCAGGTAAAATACGATTATTTGTCATCGCCAAAAAGTTTCAATAGCAAATAAAAACGGAGGGAAAATAGTAGTTCCAGTTGCATTGATCCAGTCAGATTCATTTCGAGAACTGCCTTTTCTTAAGACTGGATGATTTGGCGCAGAAATCATATTTGGCGTGTCTTATTTTCCACTTGCCTCTACTTTTATGGACTCGAATTTGTCATAAGCTCTTTTTACGGAGAATGAGGTCAACCAGTCTCCATTTCTTCTTTGAGTCAACAAAGCTCTTTCTACAGTCAACATGTTTTAAGGACTAGGTAAAAGGAAGACATAATCGTAAATAGCGATAGATTTTCGTTCCTTTTTTTTATTCCTTTTGCAAATTCTGATGGGCTTGAGGAAAATGAAAATTAAATTCGTGAAATATTTAATGTAGTAGTAGTAAAATTTCTGAACTATTTGGATTTTAAGCATCTTTAAAATATTAATTTAATAAATGGAAGGATTTGCTTCATTTACTATTTCAAGTATAAAACTGATATGTATGCATTTTATCATAATACGTGATGGCAAAGCATTGGTTTCCTTTTTGCATTAAACCGCTTTGTAAACTTCCTTTTAAATAAAAGAAGTCTAGTGTAACAAAAATAATTAAGTTGGAATGCTGACGTTACAGTGTTACATTTTTAAGGTCTTCTCACCATCATCACCATCAACGGCGCAACAGAACCATGGTTGGTCAAGATTTGGAAACAGGAGATGTTTTTGTTTTTTTTACAGGTAGAGATGTCGGCCCTACGCCTAACGCTCTTAAAGTCATAGTAGACCAGACCTACGGTTTAAAGTGTATTCCGAACCACTACAAATATCTATGACACCGCTGGGACTCGAACTCGAATCCTGTGGCACCGAGCGCTGGAGCGCTAGTCCTCCGGCCATCAGGCCCTTATGGTCTTCTAGGCCATGAAATTATTTTATGCAGGTTAAGATTTCTGCCACTGGCATTAAATAACGTAAAAATTATTAATACGTATTTTATATTAAAATATGGAAACAACATAAAATATTGTTACCTATTATAAAGACGATGATTATTTTCATTTTTTTAAAATAATAAACTCTTTTTCAAATATAGCCTAACATTTGTCTGTTATATTAATAGTTTTCTTCAAACTGTTTCGCTCAAAGGGTAGACGAGCTATAACATAAAATTGTTTTTCTAAAATAAGCATTTTCCTAAGCGTTTTTCATAGAAACATTTCAAAAGCCCTTAATATAAATTTTCTTACCATAAAAAAAATATTAGATTAGTTGAATTAGTGAACTAATTATTAATTTCTTTGGTTTTAGAATACTGATTCTTTTATAGCTGAATATTTCAAAGATATATATTTGATATAAGCCTTTATTTTTAATAAAACACACTTTTAAAAGAAACATTACTATTATCTGTGTTTAAAATAGGAATTTAAAAATTCTGAAATATTCTTCAAACTTTAAACGAATTTTGTAGCTAAATTGAAAGTTTTTTGTTTTTTGTATAGTTGCTATAAAGTAAAAATGACGCTTTGCAAAATATAATAAGCAAATAATAAACAACTTTGCAAACAAAAAAGAATTGTAAACATCAAAGGAATTTTCTTTATAAGCAAAATATCTTATTGACGTAATTGTTTTAAAAAGGTAAACAGCTATCAAAATATTTGCATAGTTTCCAAAAGATGAAGTGTTTTTATTTTCTTACCTACACTCGTTTTTCTGAAAATATTTCATCACACAAAATGCATTTTTAAATAAAAAAAAAATTAACTTAAAAATTTCTAAGAAATTTCTGCATATATTTTAACAAGTTTGAAAGATATTTACTAGAATACATTTTTTTAAAAGAACGAATATCATAGAAACGAATTCACAGGAGAATAAATGTCTTAGAACTGAAGAATTATTTGTTGTAAAAAAACATTCTTCTTCGTGTAATAATATTCCCAGAAGTTTAAACAAATATATTTTTTTTGAAAAACTTTTTAAATGAATAGTTGTAACATTCTTTTATTAATTCAGAATTGCAAAATAAATAACTTTTAAAATGATATTGTATTAATATTTGAAATTTCTGATGACAATCTTTAGTTTCCTTTTAATTAAACTTCTACCAAATTGTCGGTTTAATTCAGGAAAAAAAATCGTTTGACGGAATTCTTTTTCAACTCAACTCTTCTTTTTTCGAAGAAGAGTTTTTCATTAGTAAACATTTGTCAATAGTTTGTTTGAGTTGAGATTTTCTTAGATTGCTGTGTTTACAAAAAGATTTTAAGATGATTAACTTGATTTTGCATCTTGAATTTATTACCAAAAAAGAAAGACAAATTCAAATCATCGGTAAGGAAAATTTAGGAATTTTTTTTCCTTTTTAAATCAGCATTCTTATTGATAAAATATTTTAATGGAAAATGCTTCTGTCAGTTTTATGCGGAAAAGCCTTCTTGGAAATTAATTAAAATTGGATGGATATTGCGCATAGCTTGCAGTCCTTAAATAGTTCAAAATAACAAGTCTGGAAAAGTATTGATTGCTTTTGGAACAAACAAAAGAATTTTAATTTCGCATTTCTTAATGGTTGGAACTGCTGTTTCGAAAATAATTTAAATTAGGATCTAAATACATATTTCTTATATTTTATATTATGAAACTAACTTAATTTTTTAGGAATAAAAAAAATCAATTTTCTCTTCATTTATTTCTAGATACTTTCATAGTATTTTAATATTGTATTATGAAATGATATAAATAAACATCAATAAAGTATGATACAACTAAAATATTATTTAAGTTAATTCTATTCTTTTTATTAAAAAAGTATGTTATTAAGTTTATTAGTGAAAATTAAAAATATAAATTGTACTACTAACATAAGAGGACGGGGTTGAATTTGAGATTTATTTTGTTTCTCTAGGGTCATCTCGTGCGGATGAGGGCAATACAGACCGGGACCTACAGTTTAAAGTGGATTCCGAACCACTCACAAAACATCCATGCCACCTCGGGAATTCGAAGCTGGTGCCTGGGTTACCAAAGGACACTAGCCAATTGGCCACCTCGACGTTTGAATTTGAGACATCAGATAACAAAAATGAAATACACGCTGAAAGCTTGCGCTACAAAAGCGAAACTCGTTTGAGAAAAGATTACCCCATCAAAATACTCTAGTCGCATAATATCATCCAATAAATTGCTAAATTGCCAGAAAATCAGGCTTCTAATTCGGTGACGTTATGCGAAGTGCGATCTTAGTATCTGTTGGAGATCCAGCTTTAAAGTCCATGGTTGCTTATAATGACTTTTCATTCAAGTAGCATCAGTACAAGAACAAAGTAGCGCATTGGTTGGAAACTTATCTCAATATTGAAGCAAGAGGAATAGTACGTTCTTCGCAGGCAAAACTTCTTAAAACATATCAAATATCGGCTATTCATGTATTATGAGTCATAGCACTTTGTATATTCCGAGTTTAAATAATGAACACTAGCAGCACTATAAAAATTCATATCTTGAATATCAAGGTCAAAATTCTCTAAGAAAAATGTTCATAATAAAATTCTTCACAAAAGATGGTTGTCAGATAATAAGTGTATGTTTTTTACAAAATGTTTTTAATATGCTTTGATGAACTAACGAGAAATGTCAGTTTTTCTCTCATCCAAATGCTTCTTCTTTGATATATTTTATTTTATCAAGTTACACCTTTTAACCGAACTACGACAAACAGACAGATTCAATATCACTAACAGTCTTTGAGAAAATCTGTAAAAGATCCCGTACGGCAAAATAAGATCCGCTTTCAATTCAAGTTCACGTAGAACATTTCAATTGCGGTTTCGGAGCAGACTCTTGGAAAAGCAGTTTTACAGATCGAAAAGAAAATTCGATTCCCACTTAAATCACTTATTCCCGAAAAGTTCCGATTGAGTGGAGGTAAAATACGATTATTTGCCATGGCGAAAAAGTTTCAATAGCAAATAAAAACGGAGGGAAAATAGTCGTTCCAGTTGCATTGATCCAGTCGGGTTCATTTCGCGAACTGCTTTTTCTTAAGACTGGATGATTTGGCGCAGAAATCATATTTGGCGAGTCTTATTTTCCACTTGATGATACTTTTATGGACTCAAAGTTGTCACAAGTTCTTTTTACGAAGAATGAGGTCAACCAGACTCCATTTCTCAGTTGGGTCAACAAAGCTCTTTCTACAGTCAACATGGTTTAAGAACTAGTTAAAAGGAAGACATAATCGTAAATGGCGATAGATTTTCGTTTCTTTTTTTTTTTTTTTTTTTTTTTTTTTTTTTATTCCTTTTGCAAATTTTGATGGGTTCCAGGAAAAATAAAGTTGTAATTCAAGAAAAATTCACAGTGGTAATAGAAAAAATTTCTGAACTATTTAAATTTTTGGCGTATTTAAAAGATGAATTTTATAAAATGTAGGATTTGCTTCGTTTACTATTTCAAGTATAAAACTGATATGTATGCCATTTTATTACAATACCTGATGACAAATCCTTCGATTTTTTTTTTTTTACAGTAAATCGCCTTGTAAACTTTTCTTTAAATAAAATAAATCCTTAATAACGGAAATAAGTAATTTGGAATACTGACGTAACAATGTTATATTTTTTATGGTAGACAAGACCATGAAAATATTTTGTTTCTGTCACTGATATTAAATAATTTAAAAATTATTTTAATAGTCATTTTATATTAAAATATAGGAACGACAACATAAAACATGTTACGAATTTTAAAGACAATATTTATTTTCATTTTTATACAACGTTTATATACACTGAAGTGACAGAAGTCATGGGATACCTCTTAATATCGTGTCGGCTCTCCTTTCGCCCGGCGAAGTGCAGCAACTCGACGTGGCATGGACTCAACAAGTCGTTGGAAGTCTTTTGCAGGAATATTGAGCCATGCTGTCTCGATAGAAGTCCATAATTGTGAAAGCGTTGATCGTGCAGGATTTTGGGCACGAACAGACCTCTCGATAATGTCCCATAAATGCTCGATGGGATTCATGTCGGGCGATCTAGGTGGCCAGATCATTCGTTGGAATTGTCCAGAATGTTCTTCAAACCAATCGCGAACAGTTGTGGCCCGGTGACATGGCGCATTGTCATCCATAAAAATCTCATCGTTGTTTGGGTACATGAAGTCCATGAATGGCTGCAAGTGATCTCCAAGTAGCTGAACATAAGCATTTCCAGTCAATGTTCGGTCCAGTCGCACCAGAGGACCAAGTCCATGCCATGAAAAAACAGCCCACATCATTACGGAGCCACCACCAGCTTGAACAGTGCCTTGCTGACAGTTTGGGTCCATGGCTTCGTGGGGTCTGCGCCACACTCGAACCCTACCATCAGCTCTTACCAACTGAAATCGTGATTTATCGGACCAGGCCACGGTTTTCCATTCATCTAGGGACCAACCGATATGCTCACGTGCCCACGAGAGTCGCTGCAAGCGATGTCGTTCTGTCAGTAAAGGCACTCGAGTCGGTCTTCTGCTGGAATAGCCCAAGAAAGCCAAATTTCTCCGCACAGTTCTAACAGACAAGTCCCTTGTACGTCCCACATTGATTTCTGCCGTTATTTGACGCAGTGTTTCTTGTCTGTTAGAATTTACGACTCTTTGCAGACGTCGCCGGTCTCGGTCGTTAAGTGCAGGCGGTCGACCACTGCGCTGTCCATGGTGGGATGTTATGGCTGAAATTTCATACTCTCGGCACACTCTTGACACAGTGGATCTGGGAATGTTGAATTCCCTAACGATTTCCGAAATGGCATGACCCATACGTCTAGCTCCAACTAACATTCCGCGTTCAAAATCTGTTAATTCCTGTCGTGCGGTCATCATCACGTCAAAACCTCTTCACATGAATAACTTGAACAGAAATGAAAGCTCTGCGAAAGCACTGCGCATTTATACCTGTTCTACGCGATGCTACTGCCATTTGAAAATTTGCATATTGCTATCCCATGACTTTTGTCACTTCAGTGTATAAAGTATATATAAAATTTTTTTTTAGAATCTTAAAATAAAATGGCCTTTTCTACTTTATGTAGCAGTAAAATAAGATAGCAGAATACCAATAAAAATAATTCTTAGCATAACACTTCAACTACAGGTATAAAAATTGGAATGGACTCATGGCATAATAAGATAACAAATGATCTACTGCCGATCATCCATGTAGTATCCAAACCTTTTTTTTATTGCTACTGCTGTCATTGCAGATTATAGGGGAAAAAAACATGATATACTATTGTACCCAAAAAGTAAGACCAATTAATTTTTTTTTCAAAAACTTTTATTTATTCTTCCTAATTTATTTCATCGCCTACAAAATAATCCCCTTTGAAGAAAATGCACTTATGACAACTTAATGCATGCTAAAAAGTCATTGGCAAGGATGGCCTTCAAAGTGCGCGGCGATTCACGTTGAATCACTTCAATCGACTCAAAACGGTGTCCCCGGAGTGGTCTTTTGAGTTTAGGGAATAGCCAGAAATCGGGCGGTGTGAATACACTGCTTGTGGAACGATATGGATTTCATTTTTGGCAAAAATATCACGAAGAATCAATGCAGTGTGATCTGGCGTATTCAGTGTTTTCGGTACCAATACAGATTTGACGCGTTTGAGGCCCAAAACGGAATTGACCGATCCTTTTGAAATTCCAATATCGTTAGCAAGGTATCTAATTGTAAATCGACTGTTTACAAGCCCCAAATCTTTAAATTTTTGGGCGTGAGCTGCGACGGTTGAGGTTGATGGTGGACCAGATGGATCTTCGTCTTCAACGCGTTCTCTGTCTTCTTTGATCTGCTTATACCACTTCTAAACATTTCTTTCCCATATAGGAATGCTCATCAAATGTATTCTGCAACATTCTACACGTTTTCGCAAACAAAATTTAATGCAAGTTCTTTGCTCAATTAATTCAAATACTTCAAAAATATCCAGAATGAGTTTTAGCGCCTCACAAAGCCAAGCGTAACTCAAACATTAATAAATATTTTGACGTGAAATTTCACACAGATGTCAACGCCAGTGCCGGCAACCTAAAAAAGAAACAAAAATTGTAATTGCACAATCCCCGGGAATTTTAACTTGAATATTGGTCTTACTTTTTGGGCACAGTAATATAATTGTTTCTTTCACATACCAATATTTATAGACTGTTATATCTTTTACAAAATCATTTTACTGACACGTATTAACTGAAACTTCATTTCCTGAATTATATTATACTTTAAATAAATATTGTTCAGTTTTTAACAATTTTCTTTTTCAAGCGATTCCCCCCCCTTCTTTCTCTAAAGTTGATTGAAATCAGATTTGATTGGTTAATAAGTTTAATTAGAAATAATTTAAAGCATTTTAAAACCACTTTATTTCTGTTTTAAAGTTTTTTATGCAACACATCTTACAGATTTTTCTTCTTAAGCATTACAGAAAACCACAAACACAGTTGTTTATTGTTCTATCGTGCATAAACTATTTTTCAAATATAGCCTAACATTTGAATGTTACGTTAATAGTGTTCTTCAAACTGTTTCTTCCAAAGGCTACACAAACTGTAACCTAAACTGGTTTTTCTGAAGTAAAGATTTTCATTATCACTTTTCATAGAAACTTTTGAAAAGCCTTTAATACAAATTTTCCTACATCAAAGGTATCTGGACATGAAAAAATTATTTGCTTAGTTGAATAAATGAATTATTGGAAACTATTGAGTAATTTATTTGCCTTTAGAATACTGCTTCTTTTATAGCTGAATATTTCAAAGACATATATTTGATATTTTGCCTTTATTTTTAATAAAACAAACTTTTAAACGAAACATTACTATTATCTCTGTTTAAAATAGGATTTTAAAAACTATGAAATATTTTTGAAACTTTAAATAAATTTTGCAGCTGAAACGAAACTTATTTTTAATAATAACTTGCAGGATAAAATAATATTTTAGCTGTTATAAAATAAAAATGACGCTTTGCAAAATATAATAAGAACCAAACAAAAAAGAATTGCAAACATCAAAGGAATATTTATTCTAAACAAAATATTTTGCTGACGTAATTGTTTTAAAAAGGTAAACAGCTATCAAAATATTTGCATAGTTTTACAAAGATAAAATGTTTTTATTTTCTAACCTACATCAATTTTTCTAAAAATCTTTTATCACACCAAATGTATTTTAAATTAAAAAAAAATTGAAATTAAAAATGTCTAAAAATATCTATTTATTATTAGAAATTCCTGCATATCTTTTAACAAATTTGAAAGATATTTACGAAAATTATTTTTTTTGAAAAGGATGAATATCATATTCACAGGAGAATAAATGTCTTAAACTGAAGAAATATTTATTGTAAAAAAAAATTATATTCTTCTTGTAATAATACTCTCTGAAGTTTAAACAAATATATTTTTCTGAAAAAAATATTTAATGAATAGTGGTAACATTCTTTTATTAATTCGGAATACAAAATAAATAACTTTTAACACGACGTTGTATTAATATTTGAAATTTCTGATGACAATCTTTAGTTTTCCTTTTAATTAAACTTCTACCAAATTGTCGGTTTAATAAAGGAAAAAAAATCGTTTGACGGAATTCTTTTACAACTCAACTTTTCTTTTTCTAAAAAGATTTTTTCATTAGTAAACGTTTGTCAATAGTTTGTTTGAGTTGAGATTTTCTTAGATTTCTGTGTGGACTGAGAGATTTTAAGATGATTAACTTGATTTTGAGTCTTGAATTTATTACAAAAAAAAGAAAGAAAAATTCAAATCATCGGTAAGGAAAATTTAGGATTTTTTTTAATCTTTTTTAAATCAGCATTCTTATTGATAAAATATTTTAATGGAAAATGCTTTTGTCAGTTTTATGCGGAAAAGACTTCTTGGAAATTAATTAAAATTGGATGGATATTCCGCATAGCTTGTAGTCCTTAAATAGTTTGAAATAATAAATCTGGAAAAGTATTGATTTGCTTTTGGAACAAACAAAATAATTTTAATTTCGCATTTCTTAATGTTAAAAATTGGAACTGCTCTTTCGAAAATAATTTAAATTATGAACTAAGTACATATTTGTTGTTTTATGTGAAATTTTTTTTGTTTTGAATCAAAACAATTCACTTTCTCTTAATTGATTTATAGATATTTTCAACGTATTTTAATATTAAATTATGAAATGATATAAATAAACATCAGCAAAGTAGGATATAACTAAAATATTATTTCATTTAGTTATATTCTTGTTTAATTATATTCGAAAGGAAGTGATTATGTGTATTATTAAAAGTTGAAAAAAATAAAAAATATAAATATTTTATAATTAAAAAAATAAATAGTACTCTTAACATAAGAGAATGGGATTGAATTTGTTTTGGTTTTTCTCTCTACGGCCATCGTCTGCACACGAGGGCTAAACAGACTGGCCTACAGTTTAAAGTGGATTCCGAACCACTAACAAAACATTTTTGCCGCCGCCAGGATTCGAACCTGGAGCCTGTGATACCAAACGTCAAAGCGCCAGTCAATTGATCGTAGAGCATTGCGGGGGTAGTGTTACACGTGCCGGGAGCATATCTTGAAGTTACTCGTGCTATCTGGGTAGTGCTAAATGAGTAACCTCAGCGCCACCCTTGCTTCTGGCATGAAGAAAACTATTTTGCACTGTCAGATGGATTAAAAAAATCGCAAACAGTCTTTAAGAATTTTTGTAAAAGAAATAACACACAATAAAATACACCATTCGGAGAAATAAGATATTTTTTACCAATTCGAGTTCACATAGGACATTTTAGTTGCGGTTTAAGAAGCAAACACTTAGAAAACAGCTTTACGGATCGAAACGAAAATTCAATTCCGACTTAAATCACTTATTCGAAAAAGTTGTCATTGAGTCCAAGTTAAAATTCGATTATTTGCTATCCCGAAAAAGCTTCAATAACGAATAAAAAGAGTGAGAAAAAATCCATTCCCATTTCCAACGATCTGGATTCATTTCCAGAACTACCGTTTCTACCTTAGTTTGGCTTAGAAATCATATTTAGCGCATTTTATTTTCCATCTTATGCACTCGACTTGTCGTAGGCTGTTTATACGGAGAATGAGGTCAACTCGAGTCCATTTCTTTCAACAAAGATCTTTCTACCGCCAAAATGGTTTAAGGTCTAGATAAAAAGAAATCATAATCGTAAATGGCGATGTACGTTTTCCTGCTTTTTGTAAATTCTTTTATGTGCTTGACGCAAGTTGAAGAAAGTTGTAAATTGTGAAAACATTTGTGAAGTAACAGGAAATTGGTTAAAGTATTTGATATTCGGCATCTTTAAAATGTGTATTTTTTATAGAAAAAGGGAAAGAAATGTTTTACAATATAAAAGAATGTCATAAATTTATTCTAAAATTATTGATCATTAAGAAGAACCATAATAAACATGTTTTTTTCAAAAGATTGTTTAGTATATATTACATATTTTTCGGATTTTTTATAAATTGCTTTTTATAAAATATACTGATAATAATGGAAACAAAAATGCAGAAATGATGAACAATAACAAAACCTTTTTGCCTCGCATGCCGATTAACATAATTAAAAAAACATTGAGGAGTATTGCCAAAATACCCATGTTATTCAAGCAATGTAGTTTGACTATCAGATATTATATTTATTGTTCTACATTATAATTTATTGTACTCCTGTAATTGAATAGAATCCTGGAGGTAGCAAGAATGCTTGTTGGTGGTTCAGAATTGACTTTAAACTGTAGGCCCTGTCTAATTAGCCTAAAGTGTGTAAAACAATTACCGTAGAGCGACAAAGCAAACCTGTAATTGAAATAATTTTAACTATATTTTATTATTATTATCATTATTATTATTATTTCCCAACCCTCACCTTTTTAACTGGTAGGAGGTACATAGGCTTGTGTAAGTGGGTGAAATATGGAATAAAGGCAAATGAAAGTCTGCTATATTACATTTACGGAGTAAAGAAGAAATTTCCTATAGTAACACATTCGAAGGGAAACGTCCAAATTTTTATTACAAAATACTTGCAAAAGCATATACAATTTCCCATTTACTTGCATGCTGAGTAGGCTTTCTATATCAATGGGACATCTTGTTAGCCCATTCGATATACCTTTACCATTCTTTATAAATGAATACTGTTGATTATTAGCTGGTTTAAGCAAATTTAACAAATAAAGTGATAGTGTCTGGTACAATATATATTCACAATATACAAGGTGTTCCCATTAAACCTCTCTGATTTCAAATGTTAATTGTACGGAAATTATGAGTTCTACATATTTGGGATTTGAGGTATCATGAATAGTAATACAACAAGTTTATTTTTCTGCAAACGTTTATATATAGTTTATATTATTTGTCCATATATATGCACTTTGATTTGGGTTCCATTCGTAGTTCTCGAAATATCCAGTCGATATTCAAGTTTAGTCCATGTGTTGCGAAGCATTTTAATAGTTTCCATAACTCTGTGGCGGAAATCACGTCCAGATGTAGTGTAGACCATACCTTAATATATCTCAGAGGAAGAAATACAAAGGAGCTATATTTTACTATTACCGTCTCGTCCCATCCATTGCTGCTGAAATGTTTTGTCTAGAAACGACGAATATCTGAACTCCAGTACGGTGGGAGACCATCTAACTGGAATATCACAATTGGCTGCAAAGGCATTAGCTGTGGAATAAAAAACTGTTCAAGCATGCTAAGATAAACGAGACTATTACGGGTTCTGTCTATGAACAGAAACGGTCAGACAATTCTGTAAGGCATCACACCACACCACACTTTCACTGACGTCTTCCCGAACAACGTTGGGAACCCCGTTGGTATTCTGAATCCCAAATATGAACATTGTGACGATTAACCGTTCCAACTGTGGAGAATGTTGATTCGCAACTGAATATCAAATTCTCAAGGAATTTATCAATGTTGTCGATCTGGTTCAGGATCTCAACAGCATAATTTTTGCGTTTTAACATATTAAAAATACATGCAACAAAAATTAACTTTATCGGAAAAAAAATTTGCACCAAACTATATTTGATGTGTTGCTGTTCATGATACCGCAAACAGCAAATTTCTAGGATTCATAGTTTCCATACAAATAACATTAGAAATCGGAGAGGTTTCATGTGGACACGCTGTATATTCACAGTTAAAATAATAAATATCAGTATCCCTTCTATAGAAATTCATATCAAAAATGTTCATTGCAAAATTCTTTACTTAAATAATTTTGTGAAATAATAAATGTGTATTTTTTACAAAAAGTTTTTAATATGCTTTAATGAACTAACTAGAAATGTCAGTTTTTTCCTCACCCAAATACTTCTTCTTTAAAATATTTTATTTTATCAAGTTACACCGTTTAACCGAACTACGACAATCAGATAGATTCAATATCACTAACAGTCTTTGAGGGAAGCTATAAAAGATCCCATACGGCCTTTCAATTCAAGTTCACGTAGAACATTTCAGTTGCGGTTTCGGAGCAGACTCTTAGAAAAGCAGTTTTACATATTGAAAAGAAAATTCAATTCCCGCTTAAATCACTTATTCCCGAAAAGTTCCGATTGAGTGGAGGTAAAATACGATTATTTGCCATCGCCAAAAAGTTTCAATAGCAAATAAAAACAGAGGGAAAATAGTCGTTCCAGTTGCATTGATCCAGTCGGATTCATTTCGCGAACTGCCTTTTCTTAAGACTGGATGATTTGGTGCAGAAATCATATTTGGCGAGTCTTATTTTCCACTTGCCTGTGCTTTTATGGACTCAAACTTGTCATAAGTTCTTTTTTACAGAGAATGAGGTCAACTGGACTCCATTTCTTCGTTGAGTCAACAGAGCTCTTTCTACAGTCAACATGGTTTAAGGACTAGGTAAAAGGAAGACATAATCGTAAATGGAAATACATTTCCGTTCCTTCTTTTTTTCATCCTTTTTGAAAATTTTGATGGGCTTGAGGAAAAAGAAAGTTGAATTCGTGAAATATTTAATGCAGTAGTAGTATAATTTCTGAACTATTTAAAATTTCAGAATCCTTAAAAATGAAGGATTTGCTTTATTTACTATTTCAAGTATAAAACTGATATGCATGCAATTTTATGACAATAACATTGATGGCAAAATGTTGGATTTCCTTTTGCACTAAACCACATCGTAAACTTGCTTTTAAATAAAAAGAATCCATAATAACAGAAACAATGAATTTGAAATGCTAACGCCACAATGTTAAATTTTTAAGGTCATGAAATTAGTGTATGCATATTAAGATGTCTGCCACTAACGACATTAAATAACATAAAAGTTTAAAACAATGAAATATGCCATTTTGAATGAATTTAAAGATGAATTTTATAAATATTAAAAGAATTATTAAAAGGGATTATTTGTTTCATTTACTATTTAAAGTATAAAACTGATATGTATGCCATTTTATGACAATACATGATGGCAAAGCATTGGATTTCTTTTTTGCAGTAAAACGCCTTGTAAACTTGCTTTTAAATAAAAGGAATCCATAATAACGGAACTAATGAATTTGGAATGCTAACGCAACAATGTTGCATTTTTTGTGGTCTTCTAGGCCATGAAATTATTTTGTGCATATTAAGATTTCTGCCACTGTTCTTAAATAACATAAAAGTTATTAATAGGTATTTTATATTCAAATATGGGAATAACAACATAATATATTGTTACCAATTTTAAAGACGATAATTATTTTCATTTTTAAATAAGGTTTATATATAAATTATATATAAAAACATATATTTATAGAATTTTAAAATGAAATGGTCTGCTTAACTTTATGTAACAGTAGAATAAGACAGCAGAATACTAATAAAAATGATTCTTAGCATAAGCCTACCACAACTAAGCCTTACCACAACTACAGATAAAAAAATGAAGCACATAGTATATTAAGAAAATAGTTGAACTACTACAGATAATTGTATACCAAACTTCGATTTTTTTTATTTGCTACTGCGGGCTATTCATCATTGCAAATTACAGGAAAAAAGCTTGGTATATAATTGCTACTCTCATATATTAATAAACTCATGTTTGTGAAAATTGCAACACCATGAAGGACTTACGCGAGTAAGCTGAAATTTTCAGGAAATGCAAATTAGCGCATGATATGCGAATGATTAGAATTTCAAATCCGCCCTCTGAACTGCGGATGGATCCGAATAAACAGACGGCTGTAGCGAGGCGTGTATGGTCATCGGTGGTTAACTGCTAATGGTAAACATTAGCTCAATCGTTACTTATGCCTCTTCGACGAAAGAGAGCAAGATTTGAACAACTTACAGAGTTTGAACGGGGGAAAATCATCGGCCTTCGTGAAGCTGGATTGTCTTATCGTGCAGTAGCCGCTCGTGTGCAGCGTAACAGCAGCACAGTGATGCGTCTTTGGAAGCAGTGGACGGAGGAGTGTCGGACAACTCGGAAATCCGGGAGTGGAAACCGAAATGTGACGTCAGCTCCCGATGATAGACACCTGGTCCGCATGGCACTGACGGACCGTACAGCTTCCTCTAGACAATTGGTAGCACAGTGGTCAATAGCTACAGGTGTTTCATTGTGTGCTTCATCAATTCGTAGGTCTGCTGCAGATGTGGACAGCGCGCAAGGAATCCTTTATACAGGATCTCTCTCACGCTAAACCGTCGCCGCCTGCGGCTACAATGGGCCGTTCAGCATAGAGACTGTCGTGCTGATTGGCAGCATGTCGTGTTTTCTGACGAATCCCGCTTTAATTTGTGGTACCATGATGGCCGAATTCGTGTCAGACGCTATGCCGGTGAACACCACCTTCCGGAGTGCATTATCGAACGCCACAGTGGACGAACACCCGGAGTTATGGTCTGGGGTGCCAAAGCATAGCATGGACGATCTCAATTGCTAAGAATTGTGGGCAACCTAAACAGCAACCGGTACATCACTGAAGTTCTACTGCCCCAAGCTGTTCCCTTTCTTCAACGCTTGCCAGGCGCTGTATTTCAACAGGACAATGCTCGCCCTCATATCGCTAGGACTGTTCAATCCTTCTTTGCAGCGCGGCAGGTACAGCTTCTTCCTTGGCCTGCGTATTCCCCGGATATGTCGCCAACTGAACATGTGTGGGATTTCGCTGGTCGGCGTCTCGTGATCCTCGTCCTGTTGCTTCTGCAGACGAACTTTGGGTGCGAATACAAACAATAGGAAATGCTCTTCCTCAGGCATACATTCAAAATTTGTTTGACTTCATGCCACGTCGTTTAGCAGCACTTATTGCGGAGCGTGGTGGCTACACAAAATACTGATTCCGATCTCTTGTTATTGTTTGTTTGCTTTGAACATTTAATCCTTTATTTGTACCACTACCACTCAACAGTGTATTAAATTTCCTTGTTAAAATTATGACGATTCATGGTGTTGCAATTTTCACAAACATGAGTTTATTTATAACCTGTTATATGCTTTACAAGATCCTTTTACTGACACCTATCAACTAAAATTTCTCTTCCTGAATTATATTATGCAGGGTGGCTATAATTAAAGTTACCCTATTCAGACCCCTCTAGAGCCTGTTCTGCCAAACTGATTTCGATAAAACTTGGTATATACCAAGGGGGAAACCATGAACCATAGGGAAAAGATTTCTAAAATAAAAAAAAATAACAAATAGTTCGTATTTTGACCACCAGGATTAATTGTGGCTCCTAAAGAAGAACAAAAAATTTGTCAGAACCATTAACATTTATTCAAACAGACAATATGCTCAACGTGTGCTCCATTGACATCAATTATATGTTAAAGTTCATTATAGCGTGTTCAATGGTAGAGCGAAAAGTTCTCGAAGAATTTCAGCAACATGCCGTGTAATACTGGATTTCAACTCATGTAAAGTACTAATTCCTCATCCATAAACACTGTCTTTTAGGAATCCCCACAACTAGAAATCACATGAATTTAAGTCAGGTGAACGAGGAAGCCAGGCATCCGGAAATGCTTTTCATATTACACGATTCTTTCCAAAGTTAACTCGAAGCAATTCCTTGATTTGACCCCCAATGCGAGGAGTTGCTCCATCTTGCATGAAGATCAGGGTCGACAGCAGTCTGCAAAAATTGCCGTTCCTGTAAATCAGGAATGACCTGCTGTCGAAGAAGTTCACTGTACCGTGCACTCGAGACATATCATCTTTTAGGACCTTGAGGAGTGAGAGTTTCAAAGAAAAACAATCCGAGAATTAAATCAGCAGTAAATGCACGCAGGACATTAAGAGGTGGAGGACCCCTATTCGGCAATTTCGATTATTCATAGCTCTATCTAAAGAAAAGTGCACCTCATCTGACCATAGAATTTGCCAAGTCCATGCGTCATCAATTTCCATTCTCACCAAAAACCGGCAAGAAAATTCAAACGTGTTTGGTGGACTTCAGGTTGCAGCATTTGCATCACCTGGATGTTACACGGATACCATTTTAAAATGGATTGCAGAATTATTTGTACTGTCGATCACGAAATCCCCAATTCATTTGACACCAATCGAGCACATGCTGAAGAACAGCTGGAAGTGGAGGCTATTTCAACCAGAACAGTAGCAACTTCTACAATAGTTTCATTTCAACCCCCTCCTTCCCGAAGAAAAAATTATCAGATTTGATTAGTTAATAAATCAAATTAGAAATAATTTAATGCATTTTAAAATCCCTTTACTTCTTTTTTTCATTTCTATTGCAGCACATATTGAAGATTTTTTTTCTTAAACAATACAAAAAACAGTAAAAACAATTACAAACACAGTTGTTAATTGTTCTATCGAGAATAAACCCTTTATCTAATATATCCTAACCTTTTATTGCTATGTTAAAAGTGTTCTTCAAACTGTTTAGTCCAAAGGCTAGACAAACTATAACATAAAGTAATTTTTCCAAAATAAAGATTTTCATAAAAGTTTTTCATAGAAACATTTCAAAAGCCCTTAATATAAATTTTCTTACATCAAAGGTATATCGCCATGAAAAAAATATTAGCTTAGTTGAATAAATGAACTATTTATTAATTTCTTTGGTTTTAGAATACTGATTCTTTTATAGCTGAATATTTCAAAGACATATATTTGATATTATGCCTTTATTTTTAATAAAACACACTTTCAAACGAAACATTACTATTATCTCTGTTTAAAATAGGATTTCAAAAATTCTGAAATATTCTTGAAAC
Source organism: Caerostris darwini (assembly GCA_021605075.1). NCBI lineage: Eukaryota > Metazoa > Arthropoda > Arachnida > Araneae > Araneidae > Caerostris > Caerostris darwini. Next base: position 146,884 of record BPLQ01012858.1, on the reverse strand, counting down.
TTTAAACGAATTTCGTAACTAAATCGAAAGTTTTCTGTTTTTTGTTTTTTGTTTAGTTGCTATAATATAAAAATGACGCTTTGCAAAATATAATAAGAGCCAAACAAAAAATAATTGCAAACATCAAAGGAATTTTCTTTCTAAACAAAATATTTTTCTGACGTAATTGTTTTAAAAAGGTAAACAGCTATCAAAATATTTGCATAGTTTTCAAAAGATGAAATGGTTTTATTTTCTTACATTAATTTTTCTAAAAATATTTTATCCCACAAAATGTATTTTTAAATTAAAAAAAATGAAATTAAAAATGTTGAAGAATATCTATTTATTATGAGAAATTCCTGCATATCTTTTAACAAATTTGAAAGATATTTACAAAAATGCTTTTTTTGAAAAGAATGAATATCATATTCACCTGTCTTAAATAATAAATGTCTTACGACGCAAGAAATATTTGTTGTAAAAAAAAATTTCTCTTCTTTTAATAATACTCCCTGAATTTTAAACAAATATATTTTTTCTGAAAAAAAAATATTTAATGAATAGAGGTTCTTTCTTCTTTACTCTTTTATTAATTCGGAATACAAAATAAATAACTTTTAACATGCCTTTTCTATTGCATTTGAAATTTCTGATGACAATCTTTAGTTTTCCTTTTAATTAAACTTCTACCAAATTGTCGGTTTAATTCATGAAAAAAATTGTTTGACGGAATTCTTTTACAACTCAACTCTTCTTTTTCGAAGAAGAGTTTTTCATTAGTTAACGTTTGTCAATAGTTTGTTCGAGTTGAGATTTTCTTAGATTGCTATGTTTACTGAAAGATTTTAAGATGATTAACTTGATTTTGCGTCTTGAATATATTATAAAAAAAAAAATTCAAATCAACGGCAAGGAAAATTTAGGATTTTTTTTTCTTCCTAAATCAGCATTCTTATTGATAAAATATTTTAATGGAAAATGCCTCTGTCAGTTTTATGCGGAAAAGACTTCTTGGAAATTAATTAAAATTGGATGGATATTGCGCATAGCTTGCAGTCCTTAAATAGTTTGAAATAACAACTCTGGAAAAGTATTGATTTGCTTTTGGAACAAACAAAAGAATTTTAATTTCGCACTTCTTAAAGTTACAAATTGGAAATTCTCTGGCGAAAATAAGTTAAACTATGAATTGAGTACATATTTGTTATATTTTGTGAAAAAAAATTAATATGAATCGAAACAATCCGTTTTCTCTTTATTGATTTCTAGATATTTTCAACGTATTTTAATTATTGAATTTTGATGTGATATAAAGTACGATACAACTAAAATATTATTTATGTTTAGTTCTATTTCTTTTTTATTACAAAAGAAAGTGATTATTTTTGCGATTAAAAATTAAAATTAATTAAATATATAATTCCAATCCCTCACCTATTTACCTTTTTAACTGTGAGGAGGTACATATGCCTGGGTAAGTTGGCGAAATGTGTAGGAAAGTAAAATAAAAGTCTGTTATATTACACTTACAGTCTCTGATTTCTAATGTTATTTGTACGGCAACTATGAGTCCTAGAGATTTGGGGTTTGCGGTATTATGAATAGCAACGCAACAAGTTTATTTTTCTGCAAACGTTTATCTTTGTCTATATATGCACTTTGATAAGGGCTCTATTCGTAGCTTCTAATTGTCCAGTCGATATTCAATTTTAATTCATGTGTTGCACAGCATGTTGTTGAATTGACGGATTCCGTAATTCTGTGGCGGAGATCACGTACAAGTGTAGTGTATACCATATTTTTGATATAGTTCCACAGGCAGAAATCCAGAGGTGTTATGTCTGAAGATCGTGGTGGCCTAGAAACAACAAACGTCTGAATTCTAGTACGTTGGGATACCATCTGCTGGAATAATACATTTGGCTGCAAAGAGAAATATTTTTTTTGTACTACATTGTTATATTTGTACTACAAATTTTCAAGCATGTCAAAATATATGGGATCAGTTACGCTACATTCCATGAAAAAAATGGTTTGAAGATTCTGTCACGCACACATTCACGTTGCCACAGTCCTTGGCATGTTTCCGAACAATGTTAGCTTGTTCTGAACCCCAGATACGAACGTTGTAATAATTTACCTTTCCAGATATGGGGAATGTTTATTCGTTACTGAAAATCCCATTCTTTAGGTAATCGTGAGCGTTGTCGATCCGATCCAGGATCTCGATGGCAAAATGTATGATTTTTAGCATATAAAAAAATGCATACAACAAAAATTAACTCTATCGGAAAAAAAAATTTTGCAGCAAACTATACTTGTTGTGCTGCTATTCATGATACCACAAATAGTGAATCTCTAGGACACTTAGTTCCGTACAACTAACATTAGAAATCGGATAGGTTTCATATAGACACACTGCATATTCACAGTTAAATATACTGAATATTTGTAGCACTTGCATAGAAATTCATATCTCGAGTATCAAGGTCAAAATGCTGTAAGAAAAATGTTCACAATAAAATTCTTTACCCAAAGACGGTTGTGAGATAATAAATGCATGTTTTTTACAAAAGTTTTTAGTATACGTTAATCTAGTTATAATAACTAGATATGTCAGTTTTCTCTCACACAAAACTTCTACTTTGGTATATTTTATTTTATCAAGTTACACCATTTAACCGAACTGCGACAATCAGACAGATTCAATATCACTAACAGTCTTTGAGAAAAGCCATAAAAGATCCCGTACGGCAAAATAAGATCCGCTTTCAATTCAAGTTCACGTAGAACATTTCAGTTGCGGTTTCGGAGCAGACTCTTGGAAAAGCACTTTTACAGATCGAAAAGAAAATTCAATTCCCGCTGAAATCACTTATTCCCGAAAAGTTCCGACTGAGTGGAGGTAAAATACGATTATTTGTCATCGCCAAAAAGTTTCAATAGCAAATAAAAACGGAGGGAAAATAGTCGTTCCAGTTGCATTGATCCAGTCGGATTCATTTCGCGAACTGCCTTTTCTTAAGAATGGATGATTTGGCGCAGAAATCATATTTGGCGTGTCTTATTTTCCACTTGCCTCTACTTTTATGGACTCGAACTTGTCATAAGCTCTTTTTACGGAGAATGAGGTCAACCAGACTCCATTTCTTCGTTGAGTCAACAAAGCTCTTTCTACAGTCAACATGGTTTAAGTACTAGGTAAAAGGAAGACATAATCGTAAACGGCATTAGGTTTTCGTTCATTTTTTTTATTCCTTTTGCAAATTCTGATGGGCTTGAGGAAAATGAAAGTTAAATTCGTGAAATATTTAATGTAGTAGTAGTAAAATTTCTGAACTATTTGGATTTTAAGCATCTTTAAAAGATTAATTTAATAAATGGATGGATTTGTTTCATTTACTATTTCAAGTATAAAACTGATATGTATGCATTTTATCATAATACGTGATGGCAAAGCATTGGTTTCCTTTTTGCATTAAACCGCTTTGTAAACTTCCTTTTAAATAAAAGAAGTCTAGTGTAACAAAAATAATTAAGTTGGAATGCTGACGTTACAGTGTTACATTTTTAAGGTCTTCTCACCATCATCACCATCAACAGCGCAACAGAACCATGATGGGTCAAGATTTGGAAACAGGAGATGTTTTTGTTTTTTTACAGGTAGAGATGTCGGCCCTACGCCTAACGCTCTTAAAGTCATAGTAGACCGGACCTACGGTTTAAAGTGTATTCCGAACCACTACAAATCGCACACACCGCTGACACCGCTGGGACTCGAACTCGAATCCTGTGGCACCGAGCGCTGGAGCGCTAGTCACCCGGCCATCAGGCCCTTATGGTCTTCTAGGCCATGAAATTATTTTATGCAGGTTAAGAGTTCTGCCACTGGCATTAAATAACGTAAAAATTATTAATACGTATTTTATATTAAAATAGGGAAACAACATAAAATATTGTTACCTATTATAAAGACGATGACTATTTTCATTTTTTAAAATAATAAACTCTTTTTCAAATATAGCCTAACATTTGTCTGTTATATTAATAGTTTTCTTCAAACTGTTTCGTTCAAAGGGTAGGCGAGCTATAACATAAAATCGTTTTTCTAAAATAAGCATTTTCCTAAACATTTTTCATAGAAACATTTCAAAAGCCCTTAATATAAATTTTCTTACATCAAAGGTATATCGGCATGAAAAAAGTATTAGATTTGTTGAATAAATGAACTAATTATTAATTTCTTTGGTTTTAGAATACTGATTCTTTTATAGCTGAATATTTCAAAGACATATATTTGATATAAGCCTTTATTTTTAATAAAACACACTTTTAAAAGAAACATTACTATTATCTGTGTTTAAAATAGGAATTTAAAAATTCTGAAATATTCTTTAAACTTTAAACGAATTTTGTAGCTAAATTGAAAGTTTTTTGTTTTTTGTATAGTTGCTATAAAGTAAAAATGACGCTTTGCAAAATATAATAAGCAAATAATAAACAACTTTGCAAACAAAAAAGAATTGTAAGCATCAAAGGAATTTTCTTTATAAGCAAAATATCTTGTTGACGTAATTGTTTTAAAAAGGTAAACAGCTATCAAAATATTTGCATAGTTTCCAAAAGATGAAGTGTTTTTATTTTCTTACCTACACTCGTTTTTCTGAAAATCTTTCATCACACAAAATGTATTTTTAAATAAAAAAAAAATTAACTTAAAAATGTCTAAGAAATTCCTGCATATATTTTAACAAGTTTGAAATATATATACAAGAATACATTTTTTTAAAAGAACGAATATCATAGAAACGAATTCACAGGAGAATAAATGTCTTAGAACTGAAGAATTATTTGTTGTAAAAAAACATTCTTCTTCGCGTAATAATATTCCCAGAAGTTTAAACAAATATATTTTTTTTTGAAAAACTTTTTAAATGAATAGTTGTAACATTCTTTTATTAATTCAGAATTGCAAAATAAATAACTTTTAAAATGCCGTTGTATTAATATTTGAAATTTCTGATGACAATCTTTAGTTTCCTTTTAATTAAACTTCTGCCAAATTGTCGGTTTAATTCAGGAAAAAAAATCGTTTGACGGAATTCTTTTACAACTCAACTCTTCTTTTTTCGATGAAGAGTTTTTCATTAGTAAACATTTGTCAATAGTTTGTTTGAGTTGAGATTTTCTTAGATTGCTGTGTTTACAGAAAGATTTTAAGATGATTAACTTGTTTTGCGTCTTGAATTTATTACAAAAACAGAAAAAGAAAAATTCAAATCATCGGTAAGGAAAATTTAGGAATTTTTTTTCCTTTTTAAATCAGCATTCTTATTGATAAAATATTTTAATGGAAAATGCTTCTGTCAGTTTTATGCGGAAAAGCCTTCTTGGAAATTAATTAAAATTGGATGGATATTGCGCATAGCTTGCAGTCCTTAAATAGTTCAAAATAACAAGTGTGGAAAAGTATTGATTTGCTTTTGGAACAAACAAAAGAATTTTAATTTCGCATTTCTTAATGGTTGGAACTGCTGTTTCGAAAATAATTTAAATTAGGATCTAAATACATATTTCTTATATTTTATATTATGAAACAAACGTAATTTTTTTAGGAATAAAAAAAATCCATTTTCTCTTCATTGATTTTTAGATACTTTCATAGTATTTTAATATTGTATTATGAAATGATATAAATAAACATCAATAAAGTATGATACAACTAAAATATTATTTAAGTTAATTCTATTCTTTTTATTAAAAAAGTATATTATTAAGTTTATCAGTGAAAATTAAAAATATAAATTGTACTATTAACATAAGAGGACGGGGTTGAATTTGAGATTTATTTTGTTTCTCTAGGGTCATCTCGTGCGGATGAGGGCAATACAGACCGGGACCTACAGTTTAAAGTGGATTCCGAACCACTCACAAAACATCCATGCCACCCCGGGGATTCGAAGCTGGTGCCTGGGTTACCAAAGGACACTAGCCAATTGGCCACCACGACGTTTGAATTTGAGACATCAGATAAAAAAAATGAAATACACGCAGAAAGTTTGCGCTACAAAAGCGAAACTCGTTTGAGAAAAGAATTTATCTGGATTACCCCATCAAAATACTCTCGTCGCATAATATCATCCAATAAAATGCTAAATTAACCAGAAGATCAGGCTTCTAATTGAGTGACGTTATGCGACGTGCGATCTTAGTATGTGTTGGAGATCCAGCTTTAAAGTCCATGGTTGCTTATAATGACTTTTCATTCAAGTAGCATCAGTACAAGAACAAAATAGCGCATTGGTTGGAAACTTATCTCAATATTGAAGCAAGAGGAATAGTACGTTCTCCGCAGGCAAAACTTCTTAAAACATATCAAATATCGGCTATTCATGTATTATGAGTCATAGCACTTTGTATATTACGAGTTTAAATAATGAACACTAGCAGCACTATAAAAATTCATATCTTGAATATCAAGGTCAAAATTCTCTAAGAAAAATGTTCATAATAAAATTCTTCACAAAAGATGGTTGTGAGATAATAAGTGTATGTTTTTTACAAAATGTTTTTAATATGCTTTGATGAACTAACGAGAAATGTCAGTTTTTCTCTCATCCAAATGCTTCTTCTTTGATATATTTTATTTTATCAAGTTACACCTTTTAACCGAACTACGACAAACAGACAGATTCAATATCACTAACAGTCTTTGAGAAAATCTATAAAAGATCCCGTACGGCAAAATAAGATCCGCTTTTAATTCAAGTTCACGTAGAACATTTCAATTGCGGTTTCGGAGCAGACTCTTGGAAAAGCAGTTTTACAGACCGAAAAGAAAATTCGATTCCCACTTAAATCACTTATTCCCTAAAAGTTCCGATTGAGTGGAGATAAAATACGATTATTTGCCATGGCGAAAAAGTTTCAATAGCAAATAAAAACGGAGGGAAAATAGTCGTTCCAGTTGCATTGATCCAGTCGGATTCATTTCGGGAACTGCCTTTTCTTAAGACTGGATGATTTGACGCAGAAATCATATTTGGCGAGTCTTATTTTCCACTTGATGATACTTTTATGGACTCAAAGTTGTCACAAGTTCTTTTTACGGAGAATGAGGTCAACCAGACTCCATTTCTCAGTTGGGTCAACAAAGCTCTTTCTACAGTCAACATGGTTTAAGAACTAGGTAAAAGGAAGACATAATCGTAAATGGCGATAGATTTTCGTTTTTTTTTTTTTTTTTTTTTTTATTCCTTTTGCAAATTCTGATGGGTTCCAGGAAAAATAATGTTGTAATTCAAGAAAAATTCACAGTGGTAATAGAAAAGATTTCTGAACTATTTAAATTTTTGGCGTATTTAAAAGAGGAATTTTATAAAATGAAGGATTTACTTCAACTATTGCAAATATAAAACTGATATGTATGCCATTTTATTACAATACCTGATGACAAATCCTTCGATTTTTTTTGTTTACAGTAAATCGCCTTGTAAACTTTTCTTTAAATAAAATAAATCCTTAATAACGGAAATAAATAATTTGGAATACTGACGCAGCAATGTTATATTTTTTATGGTAGACAAGACCATGAAAATATTTTGTTTCTCTCACTGATATTAAATAATATAAAAATTATTTTAATAGTCATTTTATATTAAAATATAGGAACGACAACATAAAACATGTTACGAATTTTAAAGACAATATTTATTTTCATTTTTATACAACGTTTATATATAAAGTTTATATAAATTTTTTTTTTAGAATCTTAAAATAAAATGGCCTTTTTTACTTTATGTAGCAATAAAATAACACAGCAGAATACCAATAAAAATAATTCTTAGCATAACACTTCAACTACAGGTATAAAAATTGGAATGGACTCATGGCATATTAAGATAACAAATGATCTACTGCCGATTATCCATGTAGTATACAAAACTTTTTTTTATTGCTACTGCTGCCATTGCAGATTATAGGGGAAAAAACATGATATACTATTGTACCCAAAAAGTAAGACCAATTATTTTTTTTTTCAAAAACTTTTTATTTATTCTTCCTAATTTATTTCATCGCCTTCAAAATAATCCCCTCTGAAGACAATGCACTTATGACGACTCAATGCATGCTAAAAAGTCATTGGCAGGGATGGCCTTCAAAGTGCGCGGCGATTCACGTTGAATCACTTCAATCGACTCAAAACGGTGTCCCCGGAGTGGTCTTTTGAGTTTAGGGAATAGCCAGAAATCGGGTGGTGTGAATACGGTGCTTGTGGAACGATATGGATTTAATTTTTTGCAAAAATATCACGAAGAATCAATGCAGTGTGATCTGGCGTATTCAGTGTTTTCGGTACCAATACAGATTTGAAGCGTTTGAGGCCCAAAACGGAATTGACCGATCCTTTTGAAATTCCAATATCGTTAGCAAGGTATCTAATTGTAAATCGACGGTTTACAAGCCCCAAATCTTTAAATTTCGTCTCAACGCGTTCTCTATCTTCTTTGATCTGCTTATACCACTTCTAAACATTTCTTTCCCATATAAGAATGCTCATCAAATGTGTTCTGAAACATTCTACACGTTTTCGCAAACAAAATTGAATGCAAGTTCTTTGCTCAATTAATTCAAATACTTCAAAAATATCCAGAATCAGTTTTAGCGCCTCACAAAGCCAAGCGTAACTCAAACATTAATAAATATTTTGACGTGAAATTTCACACAGATGCCAACGCCAGTGCTGGCAACCTAAAAAAGAAACAAAAATTGTAATTGCAAAATCTCCGGGAATTTTAACTTTAATATTGGTCTTACTTTTTGGGCACAGTTGTATAATTGTTTCTTTCACATACCAATATTTATAGCCTGTTATATCTTTTACAAAATCCTTTTCCTGACACGTATTAACTGAAACTTCATTTCCTGAATTATATTATACTTTAAATAAATATTGTTCAGTTTTTAACAATTTTCTTTTTCAAGCGATTCCCCCTCCCCCCTTCTTTCTCTAAAGTTGATTGAAATCAGATTTGATTGGTTAATAAGTTTAATTAGAAATAATTTAAAGCATTTTAAAACCACTTTATTTCTGTTTTAAAGTTTTTTATGCAACACATCTTACAGATTTTTCTTCTTAAGCATTACAGAAAACAACAAACACAGTTGTTAACTGTTCTATCGTGTATAAACTATTTTTCAAATATAGCCTAACATTTGAATGTTACGTTAATAGTGTTCTTCAAACTGTTTCTTCCAAAGGCTAGACAAACTGTAACCTAAACTGGTTTTTCTGAAGTAAAGATTTTCATTAACACTTTTCATAGAAACTTTTCAAAAGCCTTTAATACAAATTTTCCTACATCAAAGGTATCTGGACATGAAAAAATTATTTGCTTAGTTGAATAAATGAATTATTGGAAACTATAGAGTAATTTCTTTGCCTTTAGAATACTGCTTCTTTTATAGCTGAATATTTCAAAGACATATATTTGATATTTTGCCTTTATTTTTAATAAAACAAACTTTTAAACGAAAGATTACTATTATCTCTGTTTAAAATAGGATTTTAAAAACTATGAAATATTTTTGAAACTTTAAATAAATTTTGCAGCTGAAACGAAACTTATTTTTAATAATAACTTGCAGGATAAAATAATATTTTAGCTGTTATAAAATAAAAATGTCGATTTACAAAATATAATAAGAACCAAACAAAAAAGAATTGCAAACATCAAAGAAATATTCTTTCTAAACAAAATATTTTGCTGACGTAATTGTTTTAAAAAGGTAAACAGCTATCAAAATATTTGCATAGTTTTCAAAAGATGAAATGTTTTTATTTTCTTACCTACATCAATTTTTCTAAAAATCTTTTTATCACACCAAATGTATTTTAAATTTAAAAAAAATTGAAATTAAAAATGTCTAAAAATATCTATTTATTATTAGAAATTCCTGCATATCTTTTAACAAATTTGAAAGATATTTACGAATATTCTTTTTTTTTGAAAAGGATGAATATCATATTCACAGGAGAATAAATGTCTTAAACTGAAGAAATATTTATTGTAAAAAAAAATTATATTCTTCTTGTAATAATACTCTCTGAAGTTTAAACAAATATATTTTTCTAAAAAAAATTATTTAATGAATAGTGGTAACATTCTTTTATTAATTCGGAATACAAAATAAATAACTTTTAACACGACGTTGTATTAATATTTGAAATTTCTGATGACAATCTTTAGTTTTCCTTTTAATTAAACTTCTACCAAATTGTCGGTTTAATTCAGGAAAAAAAATCGTTTGACGGAATTCTTTTACAACTCAACTTTTCTTTTTCTAAAAGATTTTTTTCATTAGTAAACGTTTGTCAATAGTTTGTTTGAGTTGAGATTTTCTTAGATTTCTGTGTGGACTGAGAGATTTTAAGATGATTAACTTGATTTTGCGTCTTGAATTTATTACAAAAAAAAGAAAGAAAAATTCAAATCATCGGTAAGGAAAATTTAGGAATTTTTTTTCCCTTTTTTAAGCAGCATTCTTATTGATAAAATATTTTAATGTAAAATGCTTCTGTCAGTTTTATGCAGAGAAGATTTCTTGGAAATTAATTAAATTTGGATGGGTATTGCAAATAGCTTAAAGTCCTTGAATAGTTTGAAATAACAAATCTGGAAAAGTATTGATTTGCTTTCGGAACAAACAAAAGAATTTTAATTTCGCATTTCTTAATGTTAAAAGTTGGAACTGCCCTTTCGAAAATAATTTAAATTATGAACTAAGTACATATTTGGTATATTTTGTGAAAAAACATTATTATGAATCAAAACAATCCGTTTCTTCTTCATTGTTTTTTAGATATTTTAACGTACTTTAATGCTGAATTATGCAATGATATAAATAGACAAAATATTATACAACTTAAATATTATGTACGTTTAGTTCTATTTTTTATTACGAAATGAGATGATTATGTTAACTATAAAAAATCAAAAATATGAATATTTTATAATTAAAATTATAAATAGTACTACTAACATAAGGGAACATTGAATTTGATTTCACTTGTCGTTCTACGGTCATCTTGTACACACGAGGGCTAAGCAGATCAGGACCAACAGTTTAAAGTGGATTTCGAGCCATTTTACTAGATTCTCTACTACTACTACTACACCACATAACTGTGCTTAGAGCTGAAGTGCCCCTATACAGTTTCGGAATTGATGTGGGTTAAAAGAAATCTAATTGGGCTAGGAGACGCTCTACGGTCATATGTGACAGGGAACTACGGCTTAAGGTGGATACCGAACCACTACAAACATCCAAAAAATAGTGCGTTTGTGTGTTTTTGTGTGTGTGTGTGTGTGTGTGTGTGTGTGTGTGCATGTGTATGTGTGTGTGTGTGCATGTGTGTGTGTGTGCGTGCGAGTGTGTGTGTAGGCATAACTTATTAAAACAGATCCATTATCGGCTACATATAATATCATGGACATGCATTATGACGCGTAGCACTAATGAATTGAAGATAGAAATCGCCCCATAGACTTAAATAATGCAGAAAATCAGGGAAGGCCTACAACGCCAAGAATATTTCAAACAGTGAAGAGTTTTGAAACTCATGTCGTAACTCAACTCGTTTGTGGGAATTTTTCTTTTAAGGTATTTTTCTTTTTTCAAATATAGCCTAATATTTTATTGCTATGTTAATAGTCCTCTACAAGCTGTTTTGTCCAAAAACAAGACAAAATGCAACATAAAGCACTTTTTCTGAAATAAAGTTTTTCATAGAAACATTTCAAAAGCTCTTTAAGCAAACTTTTTACATCAAGGGTATCTCTGCATGAAAAAATTATTAGCTTAGTTGTATAAATGAATTATAGAAAACCGTTGATTAATTTCTTTGTTTTTAAAATACTGTTTCTTTTATAGCTGAATATTTCAACAACATATATCTTACGTTTTGCCTTATTTCTAAGGGATAAAACACATTTTAAACGAAAATTTACTATTATCTCTGTTAAAAATAGTATTTTAAAAATTCTGAAATATTTTCGAAACTTTAAATAAATTTTGTAGCTAAATCGAAAGTTTTTTTTTTTTTTTTTAATGATAACTTGCAAGATAAAATACAGTTTTAAGTCATTTTAATTTACAGTTTACAAAATAAAAATGACGCTTTGCAAAATATAATAAGAACCAAACAAAAAAGAATTGCAAACATCCAAGGAATTTTCTTTCTAAACAAAATATTGTGCTGACGTAATTGTTTTAATAAGATAAACAGCCATCAAAATATTTGCATAGTTTTCAAAAGATGAAATGTTTTTATTTTCTTATTTATCTAAAAATCTTTTATCACACAAAATGTATTTAAAAACATTGAAACTAAAAATGTCTAAGAATATTTATTTATTATTAGAAATTCCTGCATATCTTTTAACAAATTTGAAAGACATACACAAGAATGATTCTTTTGAAAAGAATGCATATCATATTCACAGGAGAATAAACATCTTACAACTGAAGAAGTATTTGTTGTAAAAAATATTTTTCTTCTTGTAATAATATTCCCTAAAGTTTAAATAAAAATATTTTTTTTTTTAAAAAAAAAATATTTAATGAATAGTGGTAACATTCTTTTATTAATTCAGAATTGCAAAATAAATAACTTTTAACATGCCGTTGTATTAATATTTGAAATTTTTTATGACAATCTTTAGTTTTACTTTTAATTAAACTTCAACCAAATTGTCGGTTTAATTAAGAAAAAAAATCGTTTGACGGAATTCTTTTACAACTCAACTCTTCTTTTTCGAAGAAGAGTTTTTCATTAGTAAACGTTTGTCAATAATTTGTTTGAGTTGAGATTTTCTTACATTGCTGTGTTTACTGAAAGATTTTAAGATGATTAACTTGATTTTGCGTGTTGAATTTATTACAAAAATGGAAAAAGAAATATTCAAATCATCGGTAAGGAAAATTTAGGAATTTTTTTTTTCCTTTTTTAAATCAGCATTCTTATTGATAATGGAAAATGCTTCTGTCAGTTTTATGTGGAGAATGATTCTTGGCAATTAATTAAAATTGGATGGATATTGCGCATAGCTTGCAGTCCTTAAATAGTTTGGAATAATAAATCTGGAAAAGTATTGATTTGTTTTTGGAACAAACAAAAGAATTATAATTTCGCATTTCTTAATGTTAAAAGTTGGAACTGTTCTTTTGAAAATAATTTAAATTATGAACTAAGTACATATTTGTTATATTCTGTAAAAACTTTTTATTCAGAATCAAAACAATTCACTTTCTCTTCGTTGACTTCTAGATATTTTCAACGTATTTTAATATTGAATTATGAAATAATATAAATAAACATCAACAAAATATGATACATCTAAAATATTATTTAGGTTTATTCTATTCTTTTTTGCTACAAAAGGAAGTGATAATTATTAATAATTAAAAATATAAATATTTTATAATTAATAATATAAATAGTATTTTTAACATATTAATGGAACATCAGATCATTAGAATTAGAAAAGTGAAATATAAGCAAAAAGCATGCGCTACAAAAACGAAGTTCACTTGAAAAAATAATGTAACTCGATTTCCAAACCAAAATCTCTCATTTCACAATATCAGCCAATTAAATGCTAAATTGCCAAAAGATCAAGCTTCTAATTGGCTGCGTTCTGCGATGTGCGATCTTAGTATATGTTGGGGATCCAGCCAAGTCCATGGTTGCCTATAATGATTTTTCATTAAGTATCATTCAGTGCGAGTACAAAATAACGCTTTAGTTATAAACTTATCTCAATGTTGAAGCAAAAGGAATAGTGCGTTCTTTGTAAGCAAAACTTCTTAAAACAGATCAAATATTAGCTACAAATAATGTAAGGAAAAACCGGTAAATCAAGTAAAAGCATTGGTATTTTTCAAAGAAAGTCTCGTATAATGCAACAACAACAATAAAAAAAAAGCCAGTGATCATTGTAATGAACCTTTTTTTAGTACCTAAAGCAACTGATATCCGCGGTTTGCCTTTCCTAAAATCCAAAACACTGTAAAATTTTGAAATCTTATTTGTTTATTTAAATTTATTCTTTTTGTATTTGGTGCGTAGTCAAAAATTATGAAACAATTCCTATTAATTATTTTTACTTCACTAAAAAGCTATTGTTTCTGGTCATTAGATTTTTCTTCAGCCAAATGCCACATAGCCCAATGTCAATTTTGTTGTTAAAAATATGATTGGTTAATAAAGTCACAGATTCTTTTCGCACTTAACAGTATTTCAATACTTCGATTTGGTGGAATTAAAGCCTTCACTTTTAATCGTTAATCGTTTTTTTAAATATATAGTTTTATATTCCTCTGATGAATATGTAGAAGTTAACCAACTATTCATTATTATAATAATGATTAATTACAGTCAATGCCATAATGGTTTCTTTGGATTCAAAAATATTTACTTAAAAATTAAAAATAATTTAAAGTTTTAAATAACTTATTTTTTTCATGTTTACGAAAACTAAAAATTTTTATTTTCTGTAGTCCAACTACATCGGATTGTATGTGCTAGTATTTAATGAAAAAAATATCCTGGGATAAATTAAAAAATATTTTTGTGAATATAAATTTGATGAATATGTGATAATGATTACTTATAATGATTATATTTATTATGATATAATGATTACTTACCATCTTTAACATAATAGTTTCTTTGAATTGAAAAATATTTATTCAAAAATTAAAAGTAATTCAAATTTTTTAAATACTTTATTTTATCATGTTTACGAAAACTAAAAATTTTTATTTTCTGTAGTCCCGGATTGTGTGTAATATTATTTAATGAAAAAATAGCCTGTATAAATGAAAAAAGATTTTTGTAAATTTAAATTTGAGGAATATGAGATAATGATTATTTATAATGTTATTATTTATTATTATATGAAGATTCTTTACCATTATTAACATAATAATTTCTTTGATTCAAAATTATTTATTTAAAAATTAAAAGAAATTTAAATTTTTAAATACCTTATTTTTTCATGTTTACTAAAACTAAAAGTTTTCATTTTCTCTATCTCAACTAATCCAGATTTTATGAGCTAGTATTTAATGAAAAAATAACCTGGATAAATTAAAAAAGATTTTTGTGAATTCAAATTTGATGACTACGTTTTTTCAGTTAAGGTTTAATGACGTTAGTGAAAAAGCTGTAAATTTAATTTAGCAAAAAAAATAATTAAGTTAAGGAGACAAAATAAAAAGCCATTCGTGAATGTCACGCAGATTATTGTGACATCAAAAGAATTCTAAGTATTTTCAGTGAAAAAAAAAATGCGAGTAGGAATGCTAAGTTAGATGGCATTGTCTAATTTGTAGTGAAAACATAAATATTTGATTAACTCTTAAATGTGCAGACAAGTCACCTTGTTTAACTTTCTAATTTATAGGAAGAGTTTTCGGAATGAAGGAAAAGTCTTCTTTTTGATAGAGTAAAATCAAATCTAAATAAAGGAAATTTACTACCTTTCCCATTTTTGAAAACTTCATACAATTGTATTTTTAACAGATAGTTCTGTGATGTTTGTAACTCCTTTTGAATAATGCGTTTCTAAAAATTTATTTTTCTGTCCATTTTACTAAAGGTCAGTTGGAAAAATCATATATTTCTCTAAATGTAACTTGTGTTGTTGATTTATGTGTTAATAACTTTGTGTTTACATAATAAATAGTTTAATATAATAGTAGCAGCTTTAACATAGCAGTTACAGTTCAACATAGTAGTAGTTTTAACACAGCAGTTATAGTTTAACATTGTAGTTGTTGTTTGTTGTTGTTGTTTCTTATCCCACTTGGCTGGCCAAGCCCACGAGCCCATATGGACTCATGATTGAAGGGGAAGGAAGCAGCTTCTGTTGTGATGGAGCACCCGTAGGTAGAAGCCTGACTTTTGCTCCGTGACGCTCTTACAGTCATATGAGACCGGGACCTACGGCTTAAAGTGGATTCCGAACCACTACAAACATCCATGGCACCGCCGGGATTCGAACCCGAAACCTGTGGCACCGAGCGCCAGAGCGACATTGTAGTAGTAGATTTAATAGCAGTTATAGTTTAACGTAGTAGTAGTTTCAAAATAGCAGTTATAGTTTAACATAGTAGCAGCTTTAACATAGTTACAGAACATAGTAATAGTAGCTGTAATATAGCAGTTATAGTTGAACATAGATGTAGTATTAACATAACAGTTATAGTTCAACATTGTAGTAGTTTTAATATAACAGTTATAGTTTAACGTAGCAGTAGTACATAGTTTTTTCCTTCATTAAATTATGCACAGAAATATTTTAAGCTATTAATGCACCAATAACTTTCTGTTTTTGGATTTATTTTTAAAATAATAACTAAATGAAAATGTTATTATATTTTGGTATTAATTAATGGTAAAGGTTTTCTTAAACTTTTTCTAGCAGAAAATGTTTAGTCAAGTTGCTAAGGAAGAATAAAACAAACCCATCAATCTCAATAATTTTTTTCGACTCTTGACAGGTATCCAGAGTTTTGTTTATTTTACAAAAGAATTTTGCAAAACAGATGTCAATAAAATTTTTACATTGGAAAATAGTGAAGAGAAATTAGAAAGCGTTTAGTAAACGATAATAAATACATTACATATGAGTATATATAATTTTGGTAATGGTGCAAACTTTAAGAAGTGGTACAGCTGACTAAATCACATAAAAAACTGAGGCATGAAGAGAAAGACTGTTTATTTTCAACATCATTGTAAAGTGCTCCTTTGATGCGATGCTTAGGATAAATGCTTAGAACTGCGACCACCAACGGTAATAACAGGTGGGCTGAAAAGTTCATAGGCTCACACATAGATATTGCTAATAGTATTAAATCCATATACATTTTAGCTAGCCCTGACCTTCAAAAGATGCGTGTATAAATTTGACAGCTGTTGCACTATTATTATGTGAGTTATAGCATTTTTAGTGTTCATCACGTGCAGTCCACGGCTGACTGTCGATTGGACTACGGTGTGAAATGATGGAGCCATGTTTCATCCATTGTCACATATCGACGCAAAAATTCGGGTTTATTACGATTAAACAGCTCCAAACACTGCTTAGAATCATCAATTCGTTGTTGTTTTGGATCGATTGTGAGCTCGCGCGGCACCCACTTTGAACAGAGTTTTCGCATATCCAAATATTCATTCACGATATGTCCAACACGTTCCTTTGATATCTTTAGGGTCTCAGATATCTCAATCCACTTCACTTTACCGTTATCAGAAATTATTTTGTGGACTTTTTCGATGTTTTCGTCGGTAACAGCCTCTTTGGGGCGTCCACTGAGAGCATCGTCCTCGGTGCTCATTTCGCCTCGTTTAAATTTAGCAAACCACTTCTCTACGGTTGATTTTCCTCGTGCAAAGTCCGAATAAAGTTTATCAAGACAAGCCTTGGCTTCAATAGTATTTTTTTCGCCAAAAAGCAATGCTTTATTTCCACACGAAATTCTTTTTATCCATTTTTTCAAACTTACAAAAATTGCTTCACTAAAAATGTAATAACTCACATAATAATAGTGCAACAGCTGACCAATTTATACAAGTGTCTTTTGAAGTTTAGGGCTAACTAAAAGTCATATGGATTTAATACTAGTAGCGACATCTATGTGTCAGTCTAGGAATCTTTCAGCCAACCTGCTATGTGTTTTGTAGCATCAAAGAAGTAATTGGGGAACAATTTCAAATATACTAGACATTTCGCGCACGCTTGCAGCCGCAATGGACAGTCGAGCATTGAAATCCTCAAATGAGTCAAATGACAAAAGAATTACAAACTCAAAGTAAAATAAAATAGAGCTCTCATCAGGATTGCCTGCCAAAGGACTTTAAACTCGTCACGTGATGGGCATCAGTTAACGCATTGTGTCTGGCTGTTGACAAAAATTTGTTTGAAAGTGTGTTCGTTTCTCTATGCGTCACTTACGACCATGCATTCCTACACAAAAAATTAATGTTTTATTAAGTTGTGCCAATATGTTGTATAAATATTTTTCTTAGTTATTATGTTTAGCGAAAACATTAAATTTTTTAATATTTTTATTTACTCTTTTACACAAATATTTTTTTTTTCAATTACATCAATATATTTCACCTGTATTTTTTTAGTTTTATCACATTATAATTAGGAATGATTAAATGTAATTTCAACACAAAATCTCACTAATTTGAAAAATTTAACTCCGAAGGTGTACGGATGCATTTGATACATTTACATTGTTATCTTTATTTATATTTAATGTGATTCCAATCTGTTAGATTCAGAGGTTCATTCCATGACTTTAGCCAGAGTGAATATCTCTTGGAGGTCGCCACCAATTCATGCATGGTACGCCGCTAAATAGCCTGGTATGTCCTTGCAGTGCTTCTGTCTTAGACCTGCTCAAACGGCTTTAGCTAGACTAAGGACTGGCCACATTAAGAGTTTGACCTTCAATGGAGACGAGAAGACATATACCCTTTGTCATTGTTCGGCCATCGCGTCTCCCTCTCATCTCATCGATTGTATTGGTGCCTCTGTGAGGCAACTGTTGACTGAGGGGAGGACAGTTTACGATCTTTTGATGCAGCATGATCTACTGGACTCGGTTTAGGATTCTAAATCAAGGGGATAATCAACAACAACAACATATTTAATGTGTTCTATTCTTTATGTAAAAGGGTTTATTCTATAAAACTATGACAAATTCCTTCCGCACTAGACAAAGATTAAAAATATAGCCAAAATTCGTAATCTGGGCGTCAGAATTGGTGAATGTTTTCATAATGTTGGCTGGAAGAATTTTTATGAGTTTCTTGCTCAAAAAATCACGAGAAGCTATTGACTTGGCATGTGCCGTATGAGAAAAATGAAACGAAACGAAATATTGCGGAACTTTTATAAAAAAAGGCATTTGAATTGTATGCACACGATAATGCATATTTGAAATAGTTTTATTGTATGCATAAATACAAGAGGCACAGATTACAATTAATCTAAAACACAATTTAGTATAAATGTATTATATGGTTTTCCTTTCCTTTTTATCTCTTTTTATCGCGGAGAATAAAGATTCATTGCATGCTTTCACCACTTGAAGTGCGGCACAGAGGTTTGCAGTGTGAAATAGGAAAAAGAAACCTCGCCGTCCACTTCCTGGGAGGTAATGAAGATATGGTCAACACAAGAAGTCTTTTGTGACATTTATTTAGCTGGGTTACATAGAGTTATTTTCCTTTCGCAAGCAATGGGGGACGGTTTATTATGGTGGGCATCAAAGCGAGCGAAATCCAATAATTATGGATATTTGCCTTTCTTCACAGAAGTAAATGACTATATACATAACAACACATATTTTTTATATGTATAAGATGAATGTAGCATAGATGGGATTTTTTTAAATGAAATTATTATAGCATCTTTGAAACATTATTTTATATTTTTCTTATATTTAAGAAAAAGTAACGAAATAATTTATTATTTCTATTTAATAGAAACATGCTAGATAGTTTTGGAATTTCCATAAATATAATATAAAAATATAACAGAATGTAATTTTATATTTTTTAAAAAGAAAGTAACAAAATAAAAACAATTTTATTATTGATATAGTTATAAAGATTTAAGAATTATTAATAATGAATAGTAATATTTTTTTTTTTTATAAATCTCCATATAATTTTCATTGAATGCTAGCAAGATATGAAGGCTTAATTCGTTACAAATAATTAATATAATATTGTTGTTGTTGTTATTTTAAAATACCGGGCGTTACCTTAACATTATTTATCTCAAAATAGTCATATAATAACAAATTCAACTTTATCATTTGATATGCTGCAGTCATACTATGACACCGCAGTTTGGAAGTTTCGCTCACAAACCTTTCAGAAGCCAATTCCATATTTTTGTTTTGATTTATCGCTCTACGGTCGTTTTTTGTACACTTTAGACTAATCAGACCGGGACCTACTGTTTAACGTGAATTCCGAACAACTAACAAATATCCATGATACTACCAAGAGGTGATTAATTGTTTTAGTAGATGTTTTCCATTATGACAATCAGATGCAGTTTGGTTTCACCTAAATGCCCATAAAGTATTACTTCTCATATCCTACAGAATAACGCCTCCTAAAGCAATGTTGACTCATGACGTATTGATATCCCTTTTAAATGGTTAACCGCTAATGTTTGGGTCAATATTTAGAAGCATAAGGAGCTTGTTAACAACAACAAAAAAATCCGGGTTGAATCATTGTGCTATAATTCTATTACATTAATTTTGCTAATTCAGTCATTGATGTATTCGACTAAAAAATCAGAGGATGCTTTTTATAGCGCATATCAATTAATAAAATAATGGTATATTTTAATAAATTTATTATTTAAATTCACAGAACATGAGCACGAGCAGCCATGTATATCCATCTTCATGTTTGTTTTCACCTAAATGTCCATAAATTATTACTTTCCATATCCTAAGGAATAAAGCCTCCTAAAACAATGTTTGCGCTTGCGGTAGAGATATACATTTCAAATATTTAACCGCTGTTGTTTGAGCAAATATGCAGAAGCATAAGAAACTTGGCAAAGAAACAAGTAATATAAAAATAATTTTTTTTAAAATCAATTCCTACTTTTTGTTTACTATATTGCAAAAAGTCCTTTATAAATAATTTTCTTTCGTTTTTTTAAGTTTATCTGGCGCCATCTATTGGTAAACTTAATGCAAATTATGCAACTTAAATCTAAAAAAAAATAAAATTATTTAATTAAATTTAATTACAGAATTAATATTTGAAATAACTGCATTAATGCCAGTGTCATCCACTATAAGTTCAGACAGAATTTATTTGAACTTGAGTGGATGAATAAGAAGTATTTTATTAACGATTGAATGTTTGAACAAGATATATACAGGGAAAGTGTGAGCTAATAGAAGGAATTGAAAAAAGGTATGAATTATTGTCATGGTTATAATTTTTTACAATGGTTTTTCTAACGCAGGCGTTTGATGTATTTGACTCAAAAATCAGAAGATGCTTCCTTTTTATAGTGTTTAACAATTACTAAAATAGTGGTATATTTTAATAAATTTATTATTTAAATTCACGGAACATGAACACGAGCAGCCATGTAAATCCATCTCAATCGCCATCTGATTAATAAAGCTCACTGCTCCAGCCCACTGACCAAACCCTTCTAAGGATACTCCATAAGCCTTAAATCTGAATATTCACCAATATTCTACTCGTATCGAATGTTAATTGAAATCATAAATTTTGCCATATCGTGAGATGCGAATTGGGCCAGATCGAATTTCCAGGCGACCGCCCCAATTTCCAATCCACCCCTCGTTTAACTGTAACCGCTTCGTCGTTTATACAGCGGAAACCCTCTAATTTAGAGAGCGTATACACTCGCGGCATGAATATTTATGCCACATTTTAAACGGCGGGATTTGCATCGGATAGTTTCGAATACCTCCACTCTATCCTCCAGGAATTATTCGGAGTATATTTACTTACGATGGAATGGCAACAGAGTTCTCAATCGGGACTTAATATGGCGTACATTAACCAGAAAGATATCGTATAATACTTGAGAAATTATTTGGTCAATTAATAGTTCGGAATTTTGGAATCAATGCGTTAAATTCGTGATTTTTCTCGCATAAACTGCGATATTTCGACGAAATTTTATTGAGTTTAGTGTCCGTCTCCAAACAAGCACTTATAAATTTTAATAGCTTCCTGTTAAACTGTCATTTATTTCGATAGGGTTGAAAATGTCGAGCAATGAATATGTCTATAATTTTAAATCCAGATTGGCACTAGTTAATGGTAGAAATATACTTAACAAATGAATACGGAATTTTGAAATTTTTTTATTAAAGATGAATAATGATTTTAATTCTTTTGAAATATTGTCAATTAGGCATTTGGTAGGCGGAATTAAAATTCAATTTCATTAAAAAAATTTTAACTTTATTAACACAACGCATAGAGTGTATTCCTGTTTTTACTAAATAAGAATATATGCTCTACAAGACACCCCTGTATAAAAAAAAAAAAATAATAGTAGAATTATATGTATATTATATTTCAGCATATTAAAATTCAGTTTCATTAAAAGTTTTTTAATCTCATTAACAAAATGTATATAGTGTATTCATGCTATTACTAAATAAGAATATATGCTCCACAAGACAGTACTTTTGTATTCTATTTACTCAAGTGCAAGTGAACGAGTCTGGTCTTCAAAATGTAAAAAAAAATATAATCTCATCTATCATCTTACGAAGCCTGATGGCCAGTTGGTTAGAATTCTGGCCTTTGGTGTCACAGGCTTCGAGTTCTGACAGTGGCATAGATGTTTGTTCAAAGTTTCGAAATCCGTGTTAAACTGTAGGTTCCTGTCTAATCAGAGTAAATAGTGCACAAAATGACCATAGAGCGACAAACCAAACCATCATAGTCATATAAGATACGCAGATTCAAAACGTGTCGAAGGATAGTGCTCTGATGTTGATATTATACCACCAAAAAATACTCTAATTTTTATCGTAGTACACCTTTCTTTTGAGAAATGCACCAAGAAGTCATTTTTGATATTAAAAATAAAAACAAATGAATGTCACAAATCAAATTAGGTGGTACTTGTTTAATTTATGAGAAACAACTTGATATATAAGAAAAACGAAAGGCTTCTCTTGATATACAAATAACAACATAAATTTAAATGCATTCAAAACAATACCATAAATAATTCTAAATTTTGTCATAATACATTTTCCATATCAGATACATTAAGAAGACACTGTTGCTATTAAAAACAAAACAAAAAAAAAAATAGGAATGTCACAAATCAAATACAACTGTACTTGTTTAATTTATGAGCAATTAACTTATAATTAATGACTTGGAACAACTTGATATATAAGAAAAGCTAAAGGTTTATTTTGCTATAAAAGCAATAACATACTCAGCTATTGTTATAAAAACCAATTAACATACTCTATCAAATTCTTATCTAAATTTATCTTTAGTAACTTCTTAATCAAGCATTATTATATGAATGGATGAGAATTGTAAGACCCAAGCAAAAACTTGTTTACTTTTAATTATTTACAAAATTATACAGTTTTCAATCTGCAATTAAGTAATTGTTAATGAAATCAAGAACTGTCATTACATTAATTACATGTAATGAAACAGTTTCGGATTCACTTTGCAATTGTAATTATTGTGGCACATTAGCGATAGTTGCAATTAATTCTGCATTAATTAACTACGAATCGTTATAATATATTCCCGCATTTCATAATAATGACTATGTTTCAGATCTAACCGTTTATTGTGAACAATCTGATATGAAGTTATAATGATTGGATTTGAGTTATTAGGTTAATAAATTTAAACACATTACATCCATCTTTCTTACAATTGATGTAGAGCTCTTATAATGTGATGTCTGAGAGTTCAATTCCATGTATATCGAACAATATGATAATAATAATGCATCTTTATTGAACAATGCAATCGAGTATCACTTTATTGCAGTACCTAGAATTAATAACACACGCCGTTTTATTACTAACGGCTTTTATGATTATCACACTACTTTTTATTACTTACATAAGCCATTTTATTACTAATACACGTGTTTAGTCCTTGCATTTTATCGTTTCGCTGTTGTTATATTTTTCGTTTTTGCATTTGTTGCATTTTTGCATCGTTTTGTCTTAAGTTAATAATGCCAACACATAGTATTCTATTATTATTATGTGATAAAATTTTATATTTCCCATATTAATTTTTATTAATAATTTTTTACTGTCTTGCAAGCTTCTTTACTTCATGTTGTCGATATCACATGATAATTTTATAGATAGGCATTTTTTAAAATATATAAAAAAAATATTAGGACATTATTTTATCCAATTTTCAAAATAATAATAATAATAGATTAAATACTATAAGAATATAAGTAAAAAAGAAGATGAAATGAAAGATAATGTGTTGATTTTTTTATAAAATAAAATCCTAATTTTTCTTTTTAATATTCTTTTATTTTTGCATTGTTAGAGTTTGTTACATTTTCCGTTTTTGCATTTTGCGCTTGTTGCATTTTTGCACCGTTTTGTTGTAATTTAAGAATGCCAACACATAATTTTTCACTTATTATTGTGTGATAAAATTTATATTTCACATATTAACTTTTATTAATATTTTTTACATGTTATTATATGAAACATTTTCATATCTTATTATATGCAATCCATGCTATTGCTGAAAAGCTCTTATAATGTAATGTCTGAGAGTTTAATTCCATATATATAGAACAATATGCATAATAGTATATCTTTATTGAACAACGCAATCGAGTATCACTTTATTGCAGTAGCTAGGATTAATAACACACGCCGTTTTATTACTAACACCTTTTATTATAAGCACACACTTTTTATTACTCACATAAGCCGTTTTATTACTAATAGAGGTCTTTAGCCGTTGCGTTTTATCATTTCATCGTTGTTATATTTTTCGTTTTTGTATTCTGCATCTGTTGCATTTTTGCATCGTTGTGTTTTAATTTAATTTTAATACATAATTGTTCGCTTATTACTATTATGTGATAAAACTTTATATTTCACATTTTAAATTTTATTAATATTTTTTACTGTTTCCCAAGCTTTTTTAATTCATGTTATCGATATCACATAATAATTTTTATAGATAGATATTGGTTAAAATCTAGGATCCTGTACCCTTTGTGCCAAACACATCGCCAAGTTGCCAAGTCGGTAAGTAAGCATAGAAATGAATGGGCCAGGTAGTTTGCGCGGTAACATGATATTACTCCAAAATCCTTTACTGTGTTGCCAAATCGCCAAGTAAACAGACAAAAAGGTTGCCAAGTTCGGTGTCATTGTAAAGTGCTATT
The DNA here is from genome assembly GCA_021605075.1 of Caerostris darwini. Classification (NCBI taxonomy): domain Eukaryota; kingdom Metazoa; phylum Arthropoda; class Arachnida; order Araneae; family Araneidae; genus Caerostris; species Caerostris darwini. The sequence goes on along the minus strand of BPLQ01012858.1, from coordinate 121,874 downwards.
TCACCAAGATTTATAGCCAAACAGTGCTTTTACGCCAACATTAGCAGCCAAATAGCTATTACATCAAAGTTTATTCCTGAAAAGGCTTTGAAGCCAAAGTTTATCGCTTTATAGCCATTTTTCACTAAGCAAATTTTGTTATATAACTTCTTTTAAGATAAAAAATGCTTTATAGCCAATATTTATCGCTTTATAGCCAAATTTTTTCACTAAGTGAATCTTGTTTTTTGAGGCGCTTTTACGCCAAAAGTTGATGCTTTATCGCCAATATTTATCACTTTATAGCCACATTTTTTCACTAAGTGAATCTTGTTTTTTGAGGCGCTTTTACGCCAAAAGTTGATGCTTTACCGCCAAATTTTTATCACTAAAGTTTTTTTATCTCTGGAATACTTTTGCGCCAAATGAAACCGCTTTTACGCCGAAATTTAGCGCTATTATGCCAAGAAAATTATATCTAAAATGCTTTTACGCCAATTTATATCGCTTTATCGCCAAATTTTTACCACTATTATGTCAACTTTTTAATGTTTTCTGTTTACGCCACATATTGCCGCTTTAACGCCAAAATATATCATTATTTTGTCAACATTTTATTCCTAAATTGCTTTCACACCAAATTAAATCGCTTTATCGCCAAATTATTATGTGGAATTTATTTTGCTAAGTCACAAAAAAGTATCGTTTAAACAAACATAATAATCGCTGTTAATTGATACAATTTCATTACGATAAAATTTCGCCGGAGTTATTCGGCGAAATGAACAAAAAAAACACTTTTCATGAACAAAAAATAAGTCATGTTCTTTACGAAGCCGAATTCGAATGATAAATTAATATTAACAAAAGATAAAAAAGAAGAAAAAACTAGAGAATAACTTACCTTTTATTGTGGTACGTCCTTCCTCTGTGGTGGAAACGAACATTTTATTCCATCGGTGAAATCATAAATTATTTTGCGGATGTCACATTTGTGCTGCCGCCGCCACATGCACTCCGCCAGATAATTATCAAATGTTCCGGACACATTATTTTATTAATATTAATTTATTTTAATTATTAAAAATTTAAATTGTAACGTTAACTAACGTTCTAAAAAGCTAAAGCTATAAATATTCCGGGCGAATTCTAATTACGGTTGTCAGAAAATCCCAACTAAACGAACATCTTTAAAAAGGAAATTAATTATTTAAGAATAAAATATAAGTTACTAATAAATAAAAAAGTCGTTTTCTTGTTTGTTTCTTACTCTCCTGAGTGGCAACTTCATAAATATTGTTTATGTTCTGAATCGGTGACCGACGTACGTTGTAAGAATAAGTTCGGAATAATCAGTAATTTATTGGAATATTAATTTAAAAGAATATATATTTCTGTTCTTATTTACTGCAAATAAGTATTCTGCAAATAATAATATAATCACAATAACAATAAATAGTCATTTTATTGTTTGGAAAATGAAGCTACGAATTCCTCTAATTATAGTATTGCAACCCTAAAGAAATTGGCGGAAAATTGGCGAAATATTTAAGGTTGCAAGAGTGGCGACTTCCTCAGGGGTACAGTATCCTAGATTTTAACCTAGATATTTTTTAAAAATAAAAAAAATTATTATGTCATTATTTTATTCACTTTTTAAAATAATAATTATAATAATATATGCATAATAGGTTAAATACCGTAAGAAAAAAAATAAAGAAAATGCGTTGATTATTTTATGAAATAAATTCCAATTTTTCTTTTTTGATTTTGCATTGTTTGCATTTGTTACAATTTTTGCATCGTTTTTTCTTAATTTAGTCAACAAATAATTTGTCACTTATTATTAAGTGATAAGAAGTGCTCGGTGCCACAGCTTTCGGGTTCGAGTCTCGGCGGTGCCAAGGATGCTTGTAGTGGTTCGGAATCCACTTTAAATCGTAGGTCTCAGTCTAATATTAGTACTATTACACCACACCACACCACATCACTGTGTCTAGAGCTGAGTTGCTCCTTTACAGTTTGGGAATGATGTGGGAGAGAAATTTGACTGGGTCCTGCGACGCTCTACGGTCATATGAGACCGGGACCTACGGCTTAAAGTGGAGTTCGAACCAGTACAAGTATCCAGGGCACCGCCGGGATTCGAACCCGAAACCTGATGTACCGAGCACTAGGACGCTAGCCACTCGGCTATCAGACCCGGTTTAATATGACTGTAGAACGTTGGCTGTCGGGCTGAAAACCCCACCCAGTAAAAAGAAAAACATATCATGTCTCGAAATCTGCCAGTATATCTGCCAGTAAATCGGCCCATGACCTACTCATGGCCCGTCTGCCTACTGATGATGATTGCACCATTGATAATGCGCCACTGATGATGATAATTGTGATAAAATTTTATATTTCAAACATTGGTTTTTATTAATATTTTTTACGTGTTATTATATGAAAAAATTCTCACATATTATTATATGAGAATTGCCCACACTGCAGCCAGTAGACTATATGCGTTGATTTACTTCAGGCTGTCTAGCCTACTATACTTCAATTGTTAAAAAAATTCATAACATAATATCAGCTTTCTTTTATCATTTGTTTTGATATGCTAGTTAAACTAATTTTAAATTCATTCGGAAACTGTTTTGAAGTTTTCTCCGAAAATACACCAGAATCTGATTATTTATTCGGAAAATATGATAAAAATCCCATAAACTTTACTTTTGTTGACACAAAAATTCTACCAAATGTTAAAATGATTGTAAAATCAATACAATCTGTTTTTTACTTTTATTTATCGCTTGCTTATAATTCTAATTTTATTTTTTAAACAAAACGTGTCTCTATCGAAAAATTTAACTTATATCGTTTGTAGAAAAACTAAATGAATAAATTTTTTGGTAGTGAACGACATCATTAGTTTGTTTAAATTTTTGCAGATTCGGCGTGGTCGCCTTTCAACTTAAAAATAAAAAAAATCTAAATAATAATGAAATAATTTAATTTTAAAAATAAAAAATTTATAATAAAATAATTTAATTTTTTAATTAATAATAAAATAATTTAATTTTTTAATTAATAATAAAATAATTTAATTTTTTAATTAATAATAAAATAATTTCAAAAGTAGGTTGTATTTATCTTTCAAATCAAATAAAAAAATTACTTTTATTTTTTTTATATAAATTAGCGTATTCTGCAAAAAAAATATTTTACAGTCAAATTTTTTTTTTTTTTTTTTTTACCATTAAAATAATTAAGTAATAAATTTAATACCTATAGTCTTCTAACTGATGGCATAGCTAATATTATTGGCAAATGAATTAGCTTTTATTAATTAGTATGTGTTTCATATCGTTGAAGTTTGTACAATATAAGTTTTTGCAGTTTTGGACACTGGAGAAAAAATATTTGCTTGAAATTCTACGTATTTACTGTAATCGGAAGAAAATTGCAGCAGAAGTTAACAAATTTGTGTGGAAGTTTATAGGTAAAATACATCGGTGGGTAGAATTAGGGTAGTCAACGTATCCGTTGACTACCCTAATCCTACCCTAATTAGGGTAGTCAACGGATAGAATTCGTTTTTTTCGTTCGTTGTAACTGATGGCATAACTAATGTTATTGCCAAATGAATTTGCTTTAGTTTCATTAGTATGTGTTTCGTATCGTTGAAGTTTGCACAATATTAGTTTTTGGAGTTTTGGATACTAAAAAAAACACTTCTGGAAGTTTTACGTATTTACTGTAATTGGAAAAAATTGCAGCTGAAGTTAACAAATTTGTGTGGAAGTTTATGGGTAGAATTCGTTTTTTTCTTTATAGAGAAATAATTGGAATAAATATTATCTGACTAACTAACTAACTCTTTGGTACTGCAGTCCATGTTAGTCCTTACGGACTTACCATGGACCATTTTACGGACTTACAATGTTGATTCACTTTTTTTTTACAGATAAGGTCAGTAGGTACATGCTCAACGCTTTACAGTTATATTAGACCATAACCTACGATTTAAAGTGCATTCCGAACCACTACAAATATCCATGGCATCACCGGAACTCGCACCCAAAGCCTGTGGCAACGAGCGCCAGATAGCTAGGCCATCAGGCACATATAGTGTCTAACAAGAAAAATACTTTGTGTGACATATTAATTAATTTTTAATGATAATAATTTTTTGAAGAGAAAAAATGCTCGAATTAAATGTAAAACCTAAAACTTAAAGATCAACGAGACGATTATGTATCAAACATTGCAAGAAAGAGATCATTGACAGATTCTTAGAGTAATATACAAATTCGGTGATTTGCTGATAAGTTAATTTGTAAGAATACAACCAATCTGTAACAAAAGGGGGAGGAATTCTCAGTTAGTGATCATTACAACATTCTGTAATTCATGTTCCTGTCTTTATAGTAAATGATTAGCTCTTTAATCAGAAATGCCAATTCAGAATATTTGCTACATACCCAAGAAATATCCAATCAATGATTCATCACAGTAGACCAGATGTAGTATCCATATTGTTCCACCAGAGTTTAGAATGAATAATCACAGAGATGTATTATATGATTTAGCATTCTTATCCTCTTCTCCTTGAACCCAAGCGGCCTGATAGCCAATTGGCTTAAATTCTGGCCTTTGGTACCGCAGATTTCAAATTTGAATGGTGGCGGTGGCATGGATGTTTGTGAGCGGTTCGTAATCCACGTTCACAGAGATTTATTATATGGGTTAGCATTCTTATCCTCTTCTCCTTGAACCCAAGCGGCCTGATAGCCAATTTGGCTAAAATTCTGGCCTTTGATACCACAGATTTCAAATTTGAATGGTGGCGGTGGCATGGATTTTTGTGAGCGGTTCGGAATCCACGTTCACAGACATGTATTATATGGGTTAGCATTCTTATCCTCTTCTCCTTGAACCCAAGCGGCCTGATGGCCAATTGGCTAAAATTCTGGCCTTTGGTACCGCAGATTTCAAATTTGAATGGTGGCGGTGGCATGGATTGTGAGCGGTTCGTAATCCACGTTCACAGAGATGTATTATATGGGTTAGCATTCTTATCCTCTTCTCCTTGAACCCAAGCGGCCTGATAGCCAATTGGCTAAAATTCTGGCCTTTGGTACCGCAGATTTCAAATTTGAATGGTGGCGGTGGCATGGATGTTTGTGAGCGGTTCGTAATCCACGTTCACAGAGATGTATTATATGGGTTAGCATTCTTATCCTCTTCTCCTTGAACCCAAGCGGCCTGATGGCCAATTGGCTAAAATTCTGGCCTTTGGTACCGCAGATTTCAAATTTGAATGGTGGCGGTGGCATGGATGTTTGTGAGCGGTTCGTAATCCATGTTAAATTGTAGGTCCCGGTCTAATTAGCCTAAATTGTGCATAAAATGGCGTAGAGTGACAAACCGATCTTTGAACCCAATGTGAAGATTTTTCAATCTGTGGATTTATGGTGCATATGGCTGACACAGATATGGGAACTTACCATTTCTGTTGCCTTTCTTTTGATTCGAACCGTGCTTTATGGATTTCGAAACCTATGCATAATCCATTAGAAAGCACCAACACATGCGTGCATGCCTGTATAAATATTTTAAAAATATCTTAAAAATTGCTGATTTTAAAATTATTTGCCATTGATTGCTAACTAACATTTAAAACCAAAAGACTTGGTTTAAACTATTTAAAGGTTGTCATTTAATACAAAAATATCTATTAATTGCCATTACCCAAAGCTTCATTCCTTTTAAATTTACATTTCAGTACATTTTGAGATGTTATAAAAATTTTTAAAGAATTTACCATGAAAATAAATCTGAGTAATTTCCAAAGAGATACAATTTTTATTCCATCCCTAAAAAAAGAATTGGAAATAATACTTGCAATAACAATCCATAAAATCGGAATTAAAGAAATGGAAAGTCATCTGCTTCATTGTAAGTCACAGGACAACTGAAAAAGGATAAATCTATAACTTCACATTATTCTTTACAGAACTGCCATTTAAATGTCATAAAAATAAGCAATCAAAATTCCTTGCTGAGTGAAGATCAATTCTTCTTTCTGCTAACGTAGGAATAAATATTGATTTCATCTCATATTTTTATACAAAGAATATCATTCTAAATTGATGAAAATCTTTCGGCGTCACTTAATTTTACTACGAGTATGTAAAATTTTATGCATAGATTTCTAACAGAAGAACAAAATAAGTAATTATGTAATTAGTGTTATCAACATATAAACTTCTTAATAATTCATAGATATTATGATTAATACGTGTGTAAATTTATGTTTTGTAAATATATAAATAATTTAAATTTTAATAAGTAATATTTGTTTTTGTTTCAGCTAACTCTAGTCAATTTCAGGCGAAGTACATTTCAATATCCAAGCCTTCGGGAAAGGGGATTTCATTTCTGTTCTTTTTCGAAATTAAGTCTCTATGTAATTTCAGCGATGAAATAATATTGATTAAATAATATGTCATAATATAAAGTAAATAATTAAATACAGAAAATAAAAACTTATTGAAAAAGGTATATTTTGCAATCTAAATTTTTTATTAAATATTAGCAAACGTAAGAACAGACAAAAAAAATTATCGAACTCTTTTTTCTTCTAAATCTAAATTATGACTTTTACTAATTAAAAAAGCTTCTCTTTACATCTTATATGTTAGGATACAAATAAAAAATAAAGCACATATACAGAAAGAACGACATAACGGCTTTATAGTCCAGTGTTCAAAATTAAGATAATTTTCACTTTTAGACAAACATCGCTAGAATTGCTGGAAAGATTGTAATGAAATTATATGTGTACATAAATTAGATGTAATATAAAAAAAATAGTCACACACCATTTATGGTTTGTCTAAAATAGAGCTTAAAATATTGGAAAAAAAATTGGGAAGTAGAGACATAGTCTCTGTTACAATTATACAACTCCCGCAAGCAGACTTATATTGGAAGTTGGCATCTGCGGCTATCGGATTTACTCATCAAATAACTCTGTTGTTAGGCTTTTGTTGGTTCTGTGAAGAAGAAGGAAACTCTTAATTGACGTCTTAAGAGAGTCTCCGATATGCTGTCTAAGATTTAGGCATGAAGTGGTTGGCTAATCCATCAAGAAAATCCTCTCATTACCTAAATTTATCTACCAGTCGAGCACTATGTGGATGTGAGTTGTCGTTCATTAAAATGAAATCAGGACCAACTGCCTTTCCGAAAAGACGAACCTGCCTCCAACATCTCATTGCTACATCAGTCGCAACCTCTGGCAAAGAGATGGAGATTAGTGGGCCCATTCAATATAACGCTTCCGCAAACTTCCATTGCCATAGTTGGAAGACAGGTAGCAGACTTTTTATTCTCTCCCAAAGAAAATATACTGAAAATCAGTGGTTAAGACTCCTCAGTCTATAGGGTAACATTCAACTTATTTCTGGTATCCTCTAGGCAAAAGAGAGCGGAACACAAACTGCAGGTTTTATTACAAACATACTTCCTTCATATTACTTTCTGAAAACAGTAATGCTTAAAATTCGGATTTATGTGGCTGCATGAAGGCCACGAAAGTTTAAGAAGCTATTGTATTTATGCTACACTTCACTGTAATGGACAAATATTGATCTTCATTGGCTGTTGTGACTCTTGATTAAGCTTTATCTCAACGTATCCAGTATCCTTGAATTTTTTTCAAAATATTAGACATGATATAAGTCTCTAGCAATCTGCACTTGAAACTGCCCTGCTTCCAGTATATAAAAATTTCCCACTTCATATGTTGGTGGTTATTCTTTATAACTGTTTGGAAAAAACATTATTTTTCAGATTTTGGAAAAAAAATCACAGAATTATACAAATTGCGTGAGCATAGAAATTCTCTTGCGTGTATTTAAAGCCTGATCATATGCATGCTCCCCCCACATGCACGTATAATCTGAGAGATTTACTTCTTTGTTCATATGCATTAGTTTTACCTTTCGTCCAGTACTTTTAGAGAAAATAAACAAAATATACAAATTCTTTTAACTTGAATTATCATAGTAAACTAGTGGACATATCAGAATGATCGTCATATCGAGAAGCTATTGCATTCACTTTTCAATCCTACTGTATAATTCGATAAATATTGTTAAATAATTGCATTAATTGAAAATTTCAGGATACAAAATAAATTATTGCATGTCAGGACAATTGATCTGATACTTATGTTCCTTATAAAAGATTAAGGGATATAAGTACAAAGGAAAATTTAACTTTATAAGATCTCTTCGTTGCTTCATACGAAGTAACATATCTCGCTAAATGTGTTCAAGTCTAATATAAATCTATTCTTAATCTAAATAAATTTTATCCAAAACTAGAATTTTTGAAGTACGTATTTATTTATCAAAAATCTTACAAAGTTCAGCAATGATTATTAGATAGATTTCGTATTTTACAGTGAACTAATTTACAAGTATTAAATATGCTAATGCTCATTAAAATATATGGGTGTGGTATGAACAAAGTTATAAATTTAGCGTTAGCATCATTTTACTATCACGGTGTGTAGAAACTGTTTAATACAGAACTTTATCTTTCTGTTAGAATAACCTCTACTTCTCAGTTCAAAACTACAATTAAATTAACAAATTACTATGCAAAAAAATAAAATTTAAAAATTAGCATCACTGTAACGATATGCAAAAGATTTATGTTAGATAATTTTCATTATACCATTACAGAACAACAACTCTGATGGTTCTATACTATGAACATGACAACTCTGCACTGCAATCGAAAACTTCACCAGCAAAAGTCTCAAGAACTTCAGTGGCAACAAAAAGGGGAAATGCTTTGCCACAGTGGGCCGTATTTCTATGCACCTTGTACATGCTGAGGTTGTAGCACGCTTCTGCCCTACAACATGCCACAATTACCTGACACCTCCACGGCATTGGTTTGGCTTCGGATGAGATCTGCCCATTATGTCGGATCTCCAATATGGATGGCTTTCACCTGCGGAACTGTACTGAGCTTATCAATGGGCCTGATGGCATTACTGCACACTACTACGAGACTCGGCGTCGTATGGCTGAGCAGATACAGGCTGGCGTAGGATTTAAAATAATAATAATAATAATTCTCTGAAAAAATAATCTGTCATAGTAATTGATATTAAATTGATTTTGTAGTTGCAAACAGTTTATTGAAAGAAATTTCATCAAAAGGGAAATCATTTTAATATGAATTTGTCTATTAATCATCATGAATGAAAAAAAATAATCAATTTTTTAAAGTTACTAGTTATTCCGTTGAATGTTTAAAAAAAAAATTAAAGCTGTTCATTCACAGAACCCCAATCTGAACACGGCAACTCTTCACTGCAATCGAAAACTTCACCAGTAAACGTCTCAAGGACTTGAGCGGCAAGAAAAAGTGGAAATGCCTTGCCACAGGGTGCAGTATTTCCAGGCACCTTGTACGCGCTGAGGCTGTCGCGCGCTTCTGTCTTACAATCGGCCATGACTATCTGCAGACACACCTCCACCGCATTGGTTTGGCTTCGGATGAGATCTGCCCATTATGTTGGATCGCCAATATGGACGGCGATCACCAGCAGAACTCCACCGAACTTATCGATATGCCTGATGGCATTGCTGCACATTACTGGTCACAAAAATGGAATCTGTCCATTATGTCGGATCACCAAATATGGACAGTGATCACCTGCGGAACTTATCGATGTGCCTGATAACATTATTGCACACTACTGGGAGATTGCACACACACTACACTATTGCATACTACATGATCCGACATAATGGGAGAACCTGCGGAACTGTACTGAACTTATCGATGTGCCTGATGACATTACATCAGACTAGTGGAAGGATGGCCGTATGGCTGAACAGCCACAGACGGGCGTAGGTAAAAATAAATTAATTAATTAATAGATTAAAAAAATAAATAAAAAACAATGAATTCTCTGAAAAAAAAATGCCATAGTAATTATTGTTAAATTGATTAGGTTACAAACACTGAAAGAATTCTACTGAAAGAAATTTCATTTTAAACAGGACACTTTTTTATCAAAATGAAATCATTTTAATTCGATTGATGAATTTGTCGATTCATCATCATGAATGAAATAAAGTAATCAATTTATTAAAAGTCACTAGCCATTCTGTTATATGTTTTTAAAGATTCGTAAGACAACTTTTAAAGCACGCCATTCACAAAACCCCAATCCGAACACGGCAACTCTGCAAGGGGCAAACGGACATTTTACAATGAAGCCTCTTCATTTTCTTTCCTAATTAGAATTTTGCCTTCATTAAGCAAACACGACTTACAAGACTTAACAAGTTCAGCAAACCCCCGACTTTCCTCAGGGGCCTTCCAAGAAGACATTTTGGATACTCTTTTCCTTGTTCTCCTTCATCCAATTCCTCAATTTAAATCCACCCGTTTTAAATTGCTATCGATTCGATTTAGCAGCATTTTACACTTAGAATCTTTCTTGAACCCAAAGATTGTTCTTTCGGTTAAACTGAGGTACGTATACATTTCCGAAAAGACTGTGGAATGTCTGGGGAAATTCCTTAAGGGTTGGGATGGAGGTAGTTGGAAAAGTCGAACAAATCTCGGTGTTTGTTCTGAGTTCGGCTTTGGATGAACGGAGATGTTCTGCATGTTCAATCGATTTAAGCAATTACTTACACGTCAGTAAATAACTGTAACTCGAGAAGAAATTGTATGTAACTTAAGAATTGTTCTAAAAGGATTAGAGTACAGTACATTGCTGCAAGTTATTGGAGATGTTTGCCAGGTTTGAATATTTTGTATAGTTTTATCATTATATATTGCCATGTACTGTCATCATTAAATTTATTTTAATTAGTAAGTACATTACATTTAAATTTTTTGGCTGTTTGGAAATGATACAGCAATTAGAATGGGTAACGTGGAACTAGATATAAAATCATCAGTTTGATATTTGTTAACGAAATACCTTAATGATTAGTAATTAAATACAATAAATTGTTAATTAAATAATTTACCATCTTTACAAACTACAATATGATCTTCTAAGCAATCTATTTGATAAATACATTGCATATTTTTGGATGAGTAATTGATATATAATTATTTGTATACGAATATATATTAAAAATATATAATAATACGCAAAAGGTTATATATAATGATCATATGCAAATCACTAAAGTAGTTCAAATGTATTGGAACACCATTAAATATAAACACAAAGAATAAGACGTTTCTAAAGTGTACATTACTGATTTATTAGATATAATAAATATAATAATAAGTATCAATTATAATATTTCATCATAAAGGATAAGTATTCAAAGTATAGCCATCATGTTACAGCCATAGATGTTATGCCATGTTTCATATCACACATTCAAAATTGTTTTCAAATCAAGCTGTGAATCTGCAGTCATGTAAATTAAGAACTGAAGTAGATTGACATTTGATTGACATTGATACAGTAGATTGACATTTTTCAACGCAAAATGGTTTCTATTAGCATGCAATCCCTATATGATTTTATAAACCAATCTGAATCATCAATAGAGAAAGCTAAAATAGCATTTATGCTAAAAAATAGACGATGCTTTCAAAAATTAATTTTAACTAAACTATTTTATCTACACCTGGCCACAAACAGCTGAATTTTAATAACAATAAAATTCATTAATGAATTAAAATAAGCTACATAAATACTCACAAATTAATTCCATAACTCTTTTAAAATCGTCTTTTGGTTTTCTATTTTTATTTTTGCTAGTCTAATAACCAATAAATAAACGTTTCAATCTTAAAAATACCGATTCAGATCAATACAAATCTGCAAGTAATCAAGAAACGTTACAAGAACAATCCTTTTCAACAACTCCAGACGGATTACAGTAATACCTATCAGCCAAGTCATTTCTGGTCAAACAAGGGGCTACTAAATCATTATTGAACTTTTCTAGCAGTTAACCTCCAACTTTACAGGGAAGGTGACATGTATTGATAATCCCCTGACTGTCTGGATGTCCTAAAGGCTTTATTACCTAGACAGTATTTGTAGATCGGATAAGATGAACAGAATTGTATGAAAAAAGTATACATTAACTTGTAACAGCTTAACTTGTTTCGTTTGATCAATGAGTAAGAAGCTGATGAATACCTATAATGCTAAATTTTAAATATTATTCTTCATTACATGTGCGTTTATTTAACTTTCGTAATTTTGAATTGACATCATTTTAATGATAAATTAAATACAAGCACTGAACGTTAAATTTGAAATAATATCATTCAATTTGCATACTTTTGTCTAACTCAACACAATAGTAGATTTAACTGTGGAGTTGTTATTCCTGGAATTGCATAATGAAAATTATCTATCACAAAGCTTTTGCATATCGTTACAGTAACGCTAATTTTTAAATTTTATTTTTCTGCTCAGTAATTTATTAATTTAACAGTAGGTTTGATGTGAGAAGTAGGCGTTACTCTAATGGAAAGGTAAAGCTCTCTATTAAATAGTTTTTGCATATCGTTATAGTAAAATGACGCTAACATTAAATTTCAAAATTAATTCAGACTTCACACATTTATTTTAATGAGCACTAGCATATTTAATTTATGAAATTAGTTCACTGCAAATGTATGCGAAATATATCTAATAATAATTGCTAAACTTTGTAAGATTCTTGATGTTGTTGTTTCTAATGCAGCTGGCAATACACAAGTTAATCTATGCCATAGGCAAAAGCTGCACCACTGTTACTCATTTATCACTACCCAAGGGGCACGTGTAGCTTTGAAGATATGCTGCGGACGCGAGTAACACTTACCTTACAACGCTCTTATTAGACCGGGACCTACTGTTTAAAGTGAATTCCGAACCACTACAAACATCCATTGCACCTCCGGGATTCAAACCCAAAACCGAAACCTGTGGTACCGAGCGCCAGAGACTTAGCCACTCTGCCATCAGGCCCCTGTAAGATTCTTGATAAATAAATACATAATTTAAAAAATGCAGCTGGCAAATAGACCGTAAATCTTCGCCATAAAGGCTACACCGATGTTACTCACTTTGCATTACCCAGGGTGCTCGTGTAACTTGATCGTAAGCCACGCACGCTGAGTAACAATGCCCCCGAACGCTCTAGGATCCTATTAGGACCGGAACCTACGATTTAAAGTGGATTCCGAACCATTACAACACCGATGGGCAAAGTCGGGATTTGAACCCGCTACCTGTGGTACCAAACGCCAGAGTGCTAGCCATTCGGCCATCAGCCCCCCTGGTGCAAAAAAAAATATCGTCAAAAAACTTCCCTTGCTCAACCACCTGCTGCCTCCAGGAGGTTCTAAACACATAAGAAAGTGAGCGGGACTAGCTGGAAGGGAAACAAGAACAAGTAGAAAAATTTTCTCCCATTCTCCAAATTTCATACTCTTCAAGTGTCCACTTCTGAATCTTGCTAAGATCGATTGGAGAGTCTGGGGCCTCAAGTTCTTCAGTCCATTTATATTAGACTTGGACACATTTGGAGAAATATGTTACTTCGTGTAAATCAACGAAAAGATCTTTTAAATTATCCTTTATACTTATATCCTTTATTCTACTATATGGAACATAAATATCAGATCAATTGAAACCATAAATATTTATTTTGCTTTCTGAAATTTTCTATTAATGCAGTTATTTAACAATATATATTTCATTAAAAAGTTTTAACTAAAAAAGGTTTTGAAAATATATATATATATATAGCAAATATTATTAATAACAAATTGCTGAGCCGTATTTACAGAATACAATGAGCCGATGGAAACCGTTTTAAATTAACCAAAAGTTTGTTCCAAAAACATTGGCCAATAAAAAAGGTATAAATTTAAATATTATATGTAGACGATTGATAAAGATATTTTTTTTTCTAATCTGCAACATATTTTGTTTGACAAAATTAGGAAATCTTTTCCCTGTTTGTTTATTCAAAAAGTTAAACTAAAAAAAAAAAAATTAAATCTGAAACTGATTTAATATTTTTTTTTTTTTTCGTTTTCTTTTTTTAAATACTCCCTTCAACTTAATTTAAGGTTAGAAGCATTCCAAGAATTGTAATGTAGATAATAGAAAAAAAAATAGTACAAAAAAATCTTTTTTTTTTTTTTAATTACTACGAATCCTGTTTAATTAAAGAAAACAGCCTTTTAATCCCGCATTTTTCTGGACCTCTTCCAAATAAGCTTTACTTCTGCTTGGATTTTTTTGTCCAGCACTTTGTGTATTTATTTACTATTTTGCTTAACAGTTTTTTTAATTAGTGCGTAGTGTTGGACGATTTAGAATTTGAAACACTGTTCCAGTTAAGTATGATTGGATTTTAATTAAATTTTAAAATTGATGTTAAATCAAAGTGAAAAGAAGCCATGATGCGAGTAATTTTTTTTCTTCACAATTTAATTTGAATCCTCTTCCAGATTTTTTTAAAACTTTTTTTAACGGGCATTTTTTTTATGCACTTGGATTTTATATGTACGCAGCATAAAATTATATCTGGTTCGTGTATTGAATTCTTGGAGAATTTTTTTTTTTTTCTTCCTAATTTTTTTTAAACAAAAACTGTGGTAAAAAAACAGGTCTTCTGCATGGCCAGCTCCTTTCTGAGGTCTAAAAAAAAAAGAAAGCGGATTAAAAAGATAAATTCCTATTCAGGGCAGGATCTTTGAGAAAGTTGACCTAGCGTAAGATATCTTATTATCATATGCTTAAAGTGTTTACTAATTTTAATTAAATTTGGTTTCTTTGTTGTTGTTTGAGATTTGATGGTAAAGAGTGACATCTAATCATTAAAAAAATTGATTCTTAAACAGACAACTATATTTAATTTTCCCTTGGTAATGGGATCAATTCTCGAAATAACATAACAAATAGATATGTTGCAAAATAAAAATATATCAAAATAAATTTGTCTTGGCAGAGTAACTAGCATTCTGGTGCCACAGGTTTCAGGTTGGAATCCCAGCGGTGCCATAGATGATTGTAGTGGGTTCGGAATCCACTTTAAGCCGTACGTCCCGGTCTAATATGACTGTAGAGAGTTGGGCTGACAATCCTACTACGAAAATATCTTCTGTCTAGAAATCTACCAGTAGGCAGTAGGCCTTAATCCCCCATTGCGCTGTTGCGCCAATGATGATGATGAATTTTTCTTATAATTCATGGCAGATTAATAGCTATGATGATCCAGTGTTATTCATACGGAACCTGAACGGCCGACTATCTAGCACTTGGTGCTGAAGGTTTCGTGTTGGGGTCCCGGTGGTGCTATTGATGATCGTAGTGGTTCGGAATTCCCTTTAAGCCGTAGGCAATTCAAGTTCACGTAGAACATTTCAGTTGAGGTTTCGGAGCAGACTCTTCGAAAAGCAGTTTTGCGGATCGAAAAGAAAATTCGATTCCCGCTTAAATCACTTATTCCCGAAAAGTTTCGATTGCGTGAAGGTAAAATACGATTATTTGCCATCGCCAAAAAATTTCAATAGCAAATAAAAACGGAGGGAAAATAGTCGTTCCAGTTGCATTGATCCAGTCGGATTCATTTCGCGAACTGCCTTTTCTTAAGACTGGATGATTTGGCGCAGAAATCATATTTGGCGTGTCTCATTTTCCACTTGCCCATACTTTTATGGACTCAAACTGTCATAAGCTCTTTTTACGGAGAATGAGGTCAACCAGACTCCATTTCTTCGTTGAGTCAACAAAGCTCTTTCTACATTCAACATGGTTTAAAGACTAGGTAAAAGGAAGATATAATCGTATATGGCGATAAATTTTCGTTCCTTTTTATATTCCTTTTACAAATTCTGATGGGCTTGAGGAAAAAGAAAGTTGTAATTCACGAAAACTTTTCAGCATCTTAAAATGATGAATTTTATAAAAGGAAAGATTTGTTTCATTTACTATTTTAAGTATAAAACTGGTATAAGTGCCATTTTGAATAAATGACAATACATTATTGCAAAACATTGGCTTTCTTTTTTTGCTATAAACCGCCTTGTAAACTTGCACTTAAATAAAAGTAGTCCATATAATAATAATGAAGTTGCAATACTGACTCAACAACGTTGCATTTTTAAATGGTCTTCTAGACCATGAAATTAGTTTAATAAAATTAAGATTTCTGCCACTGGCATTAACTAACATATAAAGTATTAATATGTATTTTATATTCAAATATGGGAACAACAAGATAAAATATTGTTACCAATTTTAAAGACGATAATTATTCTCATTTTTATATAAAGTATATATAAAAAGCATTTTTAAAGAATTTTAAAATAAAATGGCCTGTTTAACTTGACGTAGCATTAGCATAAGAGAGCAGAATACTAATGAAAATGATTCTTAGCATAATACCCCAACGACAGTTACAAAGAATTGAATTCATGGTATATTAAGAAAACAAATGAACTACTACATATCCATGCACTTCGTTTTTTTATTTGTTACTGCGGGTTATTCATCATTGCAGATTACAGGAAAAAAAACATGGAATAAAATTGTTTGTTTCACATATTAATATTGATAACCTGTTATATGTTTTACAAAGTCCTTCAACTGAAAACTTCAACTTCTCTTCCTAAATTATATTACATTTTAATAACTATTATTCAGTTTGTAGGAATTTTTCTTTTCAAGACTCTACCCCCCATCCCCCGAAAGAAAAATTATCAGAATCGATTGGTTAATATAGCCTAACATTTGACTATTGTTTTAATATAGTTCTTCAAACTTTTTAGTCCAAAGGCAAGACGAATTACAACAAAAAGTAATGTTGCAGCCACGTATTATACCAAATTCGTTTTTTTAAATTGCTACTGCAGGTTATTCACCATAGTGGAATATAGGAAAAAAAACATGGTATATAATTGTCTCCTTCAAGTATTAATACTTATTACCTTGCCAACGGCCGTACCATGCTGAATATACCTGTTCTCGTTAGATCACCGAAGTCAAGCATCATTGGGCGCGGTCAGTACTTGGGTGGGTGACCACCTGGGAACACCGCGTGCCGTTGGCAAATTTGGGACCTGAATGACCGAGTGTCTAGCGCTCTGGCACTCGGTGCCACAGGTTTCGGGTTCGAATCCCGGCGGTGCCATGGATGTTTGTAGTGGTTCGGAATCCACTTTAAGCTGTAGGTCCCAGTCTCCTATGACTGTTAGAGCGTCACGGAGCAAAAGTCAGGCTTCTACCTACGGGTGCTCCATCACAACAGAAGCTGCTTCCTTCCCCTTCAATCATGAGTACGTATGGGCTCGTGGGCATGGCCAGCCAAGTGGGATAAGAAACAACAAAACATACTTATTACCTGTTATATGCTTTACAAAATCCTTTTACTGACACCTATCAACTGAAATTCCTCTTCCTGAATTATATTATACTTTAAATAAATATGTTCAGTTTGTAGGAATTTTCCTTTTCAAGAATCCCCCCGAAAGAAAAATTATCAAATTTATTCGGTTAATAATTCTAATTAGAAATAATTTAAAGCATTTCAAAATACCTCTATTTATTTATTTTTAATTTCTAATACAGTACATCTTATAAATTTACATTCTTAAACAATACAAACAACAACAAAAAGAATTACAAGCACGATTGTTTATTGTTCTATCGCGAATAAACTCTTTTTCAAATATAGTCCAAACATTTGACTATTCTGTTAATAGTGTTCTTCAAACCTTTTGGTTCAAAGACTAGACAAACTATAACGTAAAATAGTTTTTCTAAAATAAAGATTTTCATAAAAGTATTTCATAGAAACCTTTCAAAAGCCTTTAATACAAATTTTCTTACATCAAAGGTATCTCTGCATAAAAAAATTATTAGCTTAGTTGAATAAATGAACTATTTATTAATTTCTTTGGTTTTAGACTACTGATTCTTTTATAGCTGAATATTTCAAAGATATATCTTTGATATTATGCCTTTATTTTCAATAAAACAAACTTTTAAACGAAGCATTACTATTATCTCCGTTTAAAATAGTATTTTAAAAATTCTGAAATATTTTTGAAACTTTTAATAAATTTTGTAGCTAAATCGAAAGTTTTTTTTTTAATGATAACTTGCAAGATAAAATAATGTTTAAGCTGTAACAAAATAAAAATGACGCTTTGCAAAACATAATACGAACCAAACAAAAAAGAACTGTAAACATCAAAGGAATTTTCTTTCTAAACAAAATATTTTGCTGACGTAATTGTTTTAAAAAGGTAAACAGCTATCAAAATATTTGCATAGTTTTCAAAAGATGAAATGTTTTTATTTTCTTACCTACATTAATTTTTCTAAAAATCTTTTATCACACAAAATGTATTTTTAAACTAAAAAAAGTGAAATTAAAAATGTCTAAGAATATCTATTCATTATTAGAAATTTGAAAGATATTTACAAGAATGCTTTTTTTGAAAAGGATGAATATCATATTCACAGGAGAATAAACATCTTACAACTGAAGAAATATTTGTCGTAAAAAAAATTCTTTTCGTGTAATAAAATTCCAAGAAGTTTAAACAAATATATATATATATATTTTTTTTTAAAAATATTTAATGAATAGTGGTGACTTTCTTTTATTAATTCGGAATAGAAAATAAATAACTTTTAGCATGCCGTTGTATTAATATTTGAAATTTCTGATGACAATCTTTAGTTTTCCTTTTAATTAAACTTCTATCAAATTGTCGATTTAATTCAGGAAAAAAAAAAATCGTTTGCAGGAATTCTTTTACAACTCAACTCTTCTTTTTTGAAGAAGAGTTTTTCATTAGTAAACGTTTGTCAATAGTTTGCTTGAGTTGAGATTTTCTTAGATTGCTGTGTTTACTGAAAGATTTTAAGCTGATTAACTTGATTTTGCGTTTTGAATTTATTACCAAAAAAAGAAAGAAAAATTCAAATCATCGGTAAGGAAAATTTATGATTTTTTTTTTTCCTTTCTAAATCAGCATTCTTATTGATAAAATATTTTAATGGAAAATGCCTCTGTCAGTTTTATGCGGAAAAGACTTCTTGGAAATTAATTAAAATTGGATGGATATTGCGCATAGCTTGCAGTCCTTAAATAGTTTGAAATAACAATTCTAGAAAAGTATTGATTTGCTTTTGGAACAAACAAAAGAATTTTAATTTCGCATTTCTGAATGTTGAAAGTTGGAACTGCTCTTTGGAAAATAATTTAAATTATGTACTAAGTATATTTTTGTTATATTCTGTAAATATTTTTTTTATTATAAATCAAAATAATCCATTTTCTCTTTATTGATTTCTAGACATTTTAACGTATTTCAATACTGGATTATAAAATGATATAAATATAAATATGATACAACTAAAATATTATTTAGGTTTATTCTATTCTCTTTCAAATCATACTATTAGTTCACACTCTCACTATATATATCTTGTTCAAATTTTCAATAGTTAATAAAATACTTTTTAGTCATCCATTCATGTTCAAAGACATTTTTTTGAACTTTTAGCGGATGACACTTGATGTTAATACAGTTTTTTCAAATATTAATTAATTAATTAATTTTAGCTTCTTTTAGATATAAGTTGCATGTATCTAATAATAGATGGCGCCAGATCTATGAGAGAAATTTCACCTTTATTTGTGAATGACTTTTCTGCAATATAGGGAAACAAAAGTAGGAATTGACTTTAAAAATTTGTTTTTTTATTTCTTGTTATTACAAAAGGAAGTGATTAGGATTATTATTAAAAATTAAAAATATAAATATTTTATATTTAAAAATATAAATAGTACTACTAACATAAAAGAATGGGATTGAATTTGAGACATCAGATGGGAAGAATTAAATATTAGTAAATAGCTCGCTCTACAAAAGCGAAGGTTGCTTGAAAAAGGAACTTAGCTGAATTTCCACACCAAGATCTCTCGTCGCACAATATTAGCCAATCAAATGCTAAATTTCCAGAAGAATAGACTTCTAATTTGCTGCCGTTCTGCGACATGCGATCTTAGTATGTGTTGGGCATCCAATTGCCTGTAATGACTATTTATTAAAGTAAGCTTCATTGCGAGAACAAAATAGCACATGAATTGGAAGCTTATCTCAATGTTGAAGCAAGAGGAATAGTACGTAAGTTTTAGACAAAACTCTTTAAAAATGATCAAATATAGGCTACATATAATATAAAAAAAAACGGTAAATCAAGTAAAAGCACTGTGCTGGTTCTCGATAATGCAACATATCAAACAATCCAGTCGCATAATACAGTATTTGCAAGTTTTTCAAAGGAAATCTCTATACCAGCATTAATCTCTGATTTCACAGTAATCCTTATGATTAATCTGTTTTTTTACATACATAAAGCAAGAGAAGTCCGCGATTTGCATTTCCTAAAATCCGAAACACTGTATAATTTTGAAATATAATTTGTTTATTTGAATTTATTATTTTGTGTTTGTTGCGTAGTCAAAAATTATGAAACAATTTCTATTAATTATTTTTACTTAACTAAGAAGCTATTCTCTATGGTCTTTAGATTTTTTTCTCCAGCCTCACTGCCAAATGGTATTTTTGTTGTTAAAAAATATTATTGGCTAATAAAGTTACAGATTCTTTTTGCACCTAACATCATTTTAATACCTCGAATTTGTAGAATTATCGCCGTTATTTTTAATCATTAATCGTTTTTTTTAAATATATAGTTTTCATATTCATCTTTTGAATTACATGTAGAAGTTAACCAGAAATTCCTCATTATCATAATGATTATTTATGATCATAATCATAATAGTTTCTTTGGATTAAAAATATTTATTTAAAAATTAAAAGTAATTCATATTTGTGAATATCTTATTTTTTCATGCTTACGAAAACTAAAAGTTTTTATTTTCCCAACTACGCCAGATTGTATGAGTTAGTATTTAATTTATTCCAGGTCATTTTTTTATTAAAAATATTTTTGTGAATTTAAATTTGGTGAATACGTTACAATGGTTGCTTTTAATGATTTTATTTATTATGATATAATGATTACTTACCATCATTAACATAATAGTTTCTTAGATTCAAAAATATTTATTTAAAAATTAAAAGTAATTCAAATTTTTAAATACCTTATTTTTTCATATTTACAAAAACTAATAGTTTCTATTTTCCCAACTACGTCAGATTGTATGAGTTAGTATTTAATTAAAAAAAAAAAAAAAAAATTGGATAAATTAAACATTTTTGTGAATTCAAATTTGATGACTACTTTTTTTAGTGAAGGTTTAATGACATTACTGAAAAAGCTGTCAAATTAATTTATCAAAAAAAAAAAAAAAAAAGAATTAAGTTAAGGAGACAAAATAAGAAAGACATTCGTGAATGTCACGCAGATTATTTTGACATCAAAAGAATTCGAAGTATTTTCAGTGAAAAAAAATGCGAGTAGGAATTCTAAGTTAGATGGCATTGTCTAATTTGTAGTGAAAACATAAATATTTGACTAACTCTTAAATGTGCAGACAAGTCACCTTGTTTAACTTTCTAATTTATAAGAAGAGTTTTCGGAATGAAGGAAAAGTCTTCTTTTTGATAGAGTAAAATCAAATCTAAATAAAGGAAATTTACTACCTTTCCCATTTTTGAAAATTTCATACTAGTGTATTTTTAACAGATAATTCTGCAATGATTGTAACTCCTTCTTGAATAATACGTTTCTAAAAATTTATTTTTCTGTTCATTTTACTAAAGGTCAGTTGGAAAAATCATATATTTCTCTAAATGTAACTTGTGTTGTTGAATGTGTGCATCAATAACTTTGTGTTTACATAATAAATAGTTTAACAAAGTAGTAGTATTTTTAGTAATTTAACAAAGTAATAGTATTTTTAATAGTTTAACAAAGTAGTAGTATTTTTAGTAATTTAACAAAGTAATAGAATTTTTAGTAGTTTAACAAAGTAGTAATATTTTTAGTAAATTTTAATTTTTATTTTTTACTTTATTTATATTTTTTAAAATATAAATAAAGGAAATTTTTTCCCATTTTTGAAAACATACAATATTTTTTAACAGATAATTGTGATTTTAACTAAAAATTTAATTTTAATTTTATAAAGGTCAGTTGGAAAAATATTATTTCTCTAAATGTAACTTGTGTTGTTAATTTATAGCGTGTTTACATAATAAATAGTTTAACAAAGTAGTAATTTTTATTTTTAGTAAATAAAAAGTAGTATTTTTAGTAATTTAACAAAGTAATAGAATTTTTAGTAGTTTAACAAAGTAGTAATATTTTTAGTAAATAAAGAAAATTTAATTTTTATTTTTTACTTTATTTTTATTTTTTAAAATATAAATAAAGGAAATTTACTACCTTTCCCATTTTTGAAAACTTCATACAAGTGTATTTTTAACAGATAGTTCTGTGATGTTTGTAACTCCTTCTTGAATAATACGCTTCAAAAAATTTATTTTTCTGTTCATTTTACTAAAAGTAAGCTGGAAAAATTATATATTTCTCTAAATGTAACTTGTGTTGTTGAATGTGTGCATCAGTAACTTTGTGTTTACATAATAAATAGTTTAACAAGGTAGTAGTATTTTTAGTAATTTAACAAAGTAATAGTATTTTTAGTAGTTTAACAAAGTAGTAGTTTAACATTTTTAGTAGTTTAACATAGCAGTATTAATTTTAACATAGTAATTGTGGTTTAACATAACAGTATTAATTTTAACATAGTAATTGTGGTTTAACATAACAGTATTAATTTTAACATAGTAATTGTGGTTTAACATAATAGAAGTACATAATTTTTTTCTTTATTAAATTATGCAGAAATAACTTTTTAAGCTATTGCACCAATAAATTCGTGTTATTAGATTTATTTTTAAAACCATAATAAATAAAGGAAAATTTTATTACATTTTGGTATTAATTAATAGTAAACATTTTCCAGCAGAAAATGTTTAGGCAAGTTACATAGGAAGAATAAAATAAAGCCATCAAAAATTTACATGATAATGCATTGTCTCAATTGTTTTTTTCGAATTTCGGATCGTATCTAGAATTGCAATATAACAAAACAATAGCATCATAGTGTACCTAAAGATGGCTCAAAAAGGAAATTGAGAGTATAGGATGATGGTCTACAGTTCAGTAAAGGTTTTAGAGGTGGTCTGAATATTTTAAAACGATTAAATATCTAAAATGCTGGATATTTTACAGTAAATGTGTTAGAACATTAGAGCAATAAGGAAGATAAAATAGTCTAGTTTAGACTATATAGATGGGGAAAATTATAAATCAGAAAAATTTTAGAATATTGTGAGCTTTAGTTATGTTACATTTTGTGTTTTTACAAAATAAGTTTTTATTAAATAGGGATTTTCATTTTTATACTTTTTTTTGTATTATGTCTAAAAAAATAAACTTACCATTAATTTTCTCCCTTATATATGATATCATGTTTTAAAAGTTTAGTTCTATGGATTAGTAGTTTTTTTATAATAAAATATTTAATGAAATTTTATCAACTAAGATTCCATTGTGAACTACATTTTAAGTTAAATTTTAAAAATATTAACATCTCATAGCTAAAAAATACGGCTATTTTACATTACTAAAAGTGTGTAGTACATAATACAAAGGATTATGTTGTTGTTGATTTTGACTTTTTATCCCACTTGGCTGGCCAAACGAGCCCATACGTTCATGATTGAAAAAGGAAGCAGCTATGGAGCACCCGTAGGTAGAAGCCTGACTTTTGCTCCGTAACGCTCTTACAGTCATAGGAAACCGGGACCTAAAAAAACCACTACAAACATCCATGCCACCGCCGGGATTCGAACCCGAAACCTTTTAGACACTCGGCCATTCAGGTCCCAAATTTGCCAACGGCACGCGGTGTTCCCAGGTGGTCACCCACCCAAGTACTGACCGCGCCCAATGATGCTTGACTTCGGTGATCTAACGAGAACCGGTATTTCATTAAGGATTATTAATCTTATATTAAGAGATTTCATAGAAGAAATTGTTATTCAAAGTTAATTTTTGCCTTTTCTGAAAATCAATTATTTTTTTATTGCCATTCGACATGTCACAAGTCATCATTTAACAAAACCCCTTTTATTCAAATGCATTCAAATTTTGCAGCAATATTAAACAAATATTAATCCGGGATATAGACTATGCATTCAAGGGTGGATAAATTATTTCAATGTTTACAATGGTGTACATTATATAAAAATATAATTTTATATTATATACATGATACTTGATATTTTGAAAATATCAAGTATAAATTTTTAATTCTGTAACTGCTTTAATAAGTGAGTCATTTATTATAAAAATAGTCTATATCCTAGAAAGTGGTGTTACAATTATTATTTAAATTACAAATTAGGAATAATGTTATCTATATTTTTTGAATTATTATGTTTTGCGACAACATTAAGTTTTCAATATTTGTTTTCCTACACAAATATTAATTTTTCAATTATATCAATATATTTTACATGTATTGCTTTAGTTTTATTACATTAGTCATAATTAAATGTTTTTTTTTCTTTTAATAGCTTTCAAATAGACCGTTTCGATAAGGGCTCACGGCGTAATATATTTGCACTGTTAACTTCATGGTAATCCATAATACGCGAAATTAATTACTGCCCCCAACCTTACGATCCTATAGGATAACCTATATTTGTTTACATTTAATGTGTGCGATTCTTTACCTGTGGTACCGAACGCCAGAGGTTTTATTCGGCCATCAGGTCCCCTATGAAAAATTCCCTTCAATAAAATATTTAAATAGTTACAAAATTTCGTTTTGAAGGTTACGCGTCA
Source organism: Caerostris darwini (assembly GCA_021605075.1). Classification (NCBI taxonomy): domain Eukaryota; kingdom Metazoa; phylum Arthropoda; class Arachnida; order Araneae; family Araneidae; genus Caerostris; species Caerostris darwini. Next base: position 96,982 of record BPLQ01012858.1, on the reverse strand, counting down.
ATATTTTCACTATTAAGTCATCGATAATAATGAAAATAAATTTGGTATTAACCTTCAAAATATGCATAACCTATATTTATTTATATTTAATGTGTGCTATTATTTATATAAAAGGGTTTTATTCCATAAAATTATGACAAATTCCTATGCAATCAAAAAATAAAAAATAGCAAAAATGTTACTAGCCAAATTACGGTAAAAATTCGCCAATACTGACGCCAAGATATATTTTTATAGCTTTAATAAAAATTTATATGGGTTTCTTGTTCAAAAATCATGAGAAAACTATTGACTTGGCATCCGCCTTGTGAGAAAAACGTCACGAAACGAGATAATCCGGAACTTTTATAAAAAAGGCTTCTGAACTAAAAGTGTATGAAATAGTTTTATTGTATGTATAAACACAAGAAGCACATATTACAATTAATCTAAAACATAATTTAAGAATAAATATTTTTTTTTCTTTCCTTTGTATCTCTTTTTATCGCGGAGAATAAAGATTCATTGCATGCATTCACCACTTCAAGTGAGGCCCAGAGGTTAGCAGTGTGAAATAGGAAAAAGAAACCTCGCCATCCATTTCCTGGGACGTAATGAAGATATGGTCAACACAAGAAGTCTTTTGTGGCATTTATTTAGCTTGGATACATAGAGTTATTTTCCTTTCGCAAGAAATGGGGGACGGTTTATTATGGTGGGCATCAAAGCGAGCAGAATCCAATAATTATGGATATTTGCCTTTCTTCGCAGAAGTAAATGACTTTATACATAACAACAAGTATTTTTTGTATGCTAACAAAAATGTAACTTAGGTAGGATTTTTTAAATGCTATTATTATATCATCTTTGTTGTATTATGATATTATCTACTTTATATTTTGGAAAAAGTTGCTAAAGAATTTAATTACATAGAAACATGCTAGATAGTTTTGGAATGTTTAGAAATAGAATATATAAAAAAGTTATACAGAATGTAATGCAAGAATAAAATGTTATATTTCATTCTTGTAAAATAAAAACAAGTTTATGTTATCTTTACAGTTAGATTTATAAATATATAAGAAATATTAATAATGAATTGCATATTTAATATTAATATTTTTTTTCTTTTATACATGTCCATATAATTTACCTTTATTGTACCTTTGTACCTTTATAGTAATGCTAGCAATATATAAAGGTACAATTATTTTTACATTATTAATAGAATGTTGCTGTTGTCGTTATTTTAAAATACTGGGCATTGACTTCAGATAATTTATCTCTAGAAGGTTGTATAATAACACATTCAACTTTATCACGTGCTACGCTTCACCCATACTGTGTTACCATAGTTTGGAAGTTTCACTCATAAGCCTTTCATATGCCAATTCCATAGTTTTGGTTTGGTTTGTCACTCTGCGGTCATTTTGTGCACACTTTAGGATAATTAAACCAGTACCTACAGTTTAACGTGGATTCCAAACAACTAACAAACATCCATGTCACTGTCAGGAGGTGATTAGGTGTTTGCCATTATGACAATCAGATGCAGTTTGGTTTTACTTAAATGTCCATAAATTATTATTTCTCATTTCCTACAGAATAAAGCCTCCTAAAACAATGTTTGCTCTTAAAGTAGTGGCATCAATTTTAAATGGTTAACCGCCATTGTTTGAGTCAATAGAGAGTTTTTGCATACCGTACTTTAGTTACCGTAGGACGTCCGTTAGCTTTCTCTCCCTAGCGCACATGCGTATCTGTAATAATGTTTCCTATGAGCATGCGCGCTAGGGAGAAAAAGCTAACGGACGTCCTAAGGTAACTAAAGTACGGTATGCAAAAACTCTCTAATATTTAGAAGCATAAGGAACTTGCCAACAAAAATAAAAAGAGTCGGGTTGAATCATTGTGTTATAATTGTATTACATTATTTTTTCCAACGCAGTCATTGATGTATTCGACTCAAAAATCAGAGGATGCTTTTTATAGCGCATAAAAATTACTAAAATAATGGTATATTTTAATAAATTTATTATTTAAATTCACAGAACATGAACACGAGCAGCCATGTATACCCATCTTCATGTTTGTTTTCACCTAAATGTCCATAAAATATTACTTTCCATATCCTACGGAATAAAGCCTCCTAAAACAATATTTGCACTTGCGGTAGAGATATGCATTTCAAATATTTAACCGCTATTGTTTGGGCCAATATGCAGAAGCATAAGAAACTTGGCAAAGAAACAAGTAATATAAAAATAATTTTTTTTTTAAATCAATTCCTACTTTTTGTTTACTATATTGCAAAAAGTCTTTTATAAATAATTTTCTTTCATTTTTTCAAAGTTTATCTGGCGCCATCTATTGGTAGATATATGCAACTTAAATCTAAAAAAAAACCTAAAATTAATTAATTAAATTTAATTACAGAATTAATATTTGAAAAAACTATATTAACATCCAGTGTCTTCCACTATAAGTTCAAAAAAAACTTGAGTGTATTTTTTATTAACGAACTTGATATATATAGTGGATGCTAATAGATGGAATTGAAAAAAAAAGTGTTAATCATTGTCATGGTTATTTTATTAACGATAGTGTAAAACAATTACTAAAATAGTGGTATATTTTAATAAATTTATTATTTAAATTCACAGAACATGAACACGAGCAGCCATGTAAATCCATCTCAATTGCCTTCTGATTAATAAAGCTTACTGCTCCAGCTCACTGACCAAACCCTTCTAAGGATACTCCATAAGCCTTAAATCTGAATATTCACCAATATTCTACTCGTATCGAATGTTAATTGAAATCATAAATTTTGCCATATCGTGAGATGCGAATTGGGCCAGATCGAATTTCCAGGCGACCGCCCCAATTTCCAATCCACCCCTCGTTTAACTGTAACCGCTTCGTCGTTTATACAGCGGAAACCCTCTAATTTAGAGAGCGTATACACTCGCGGCATGAATATTTATGCCACATTTTAAACGGCGGGATTTGCATCGGATAGTTTCGAATACCCCCACGCTATCCTCGAGGAATTATTCGGAGTATATTTACTTACGATGGAATGGCAACAGAGTTCTCAATCGGGACTTAATATGGCGTACATTAACCAGAAAGATGTCGTATAATACTTGAGAAATTATTTGGTCAATTAATAGTTCGGGATTTTAAAATCAATGCGTTAAATTCGTGATTTTTCTCGCATAAACTGCGATATTTCGACGAAATTTTATTGAGTTTAGTGCCCGTCTCCAAACAAGCACTTATAAATTTTAATAGCTTCCTGTTAAACTGTCGTTAATTTTGATAGGGTAGAAAATGTCGGGCAATGAATATGTCTATAATTTTAAATCCAGATTTTCCTAGTTAACAGTAGAAATATAGATATCAAAAGGGGTACTGAATTTAGAAATATTTTTTATTATAGATGAATTATGGTTTTATTATTTTGAAACTATTGTCAATTAGGCATTTGGTAGGTGGAATTAAACTTCAATTTCATTAAAAAAAATTTTTCACTTAACGGAACTTAATACAATGTTAGTGTATTACAGGGCCTGATGACCGAGTAACTGGCTCTCGATGCCATAGGTTTCGAGTTCCAGTCCCGACGTTGTCATGATTGCTTGTAGTGGTTCGGAATCTACTTTACGCCATATTCCTCGGTCTAATATGACTGTGGAACGTTGAATGTAGGACTGACAACTCTACCCAGTTAAAATTAAAACATTTCCTGTCTCGAAATCTGCCAGTGGGCAGACGGCCTTGTCCCACCATGGGGCTGTTGCGCCAATGAAGAAGGAGAATATAGTGTATTATAATACTATTACTACTAAATAAACATATGTGCTCCATAAATATATTTATGTTCCCACTACGCACCCTGATTGTTGATACGTGATACTTTCATAATCACCATCGAATCTCCTAGCTTTTGAAAGCAGTTATTGCAATGGACTTTGTTTGCTGTTTTAACCTGAGTCCTTTTGTACAGTATCTACGCAAGTCACCATTGGACGAGTCTGGTCTTCAAAATGTTAAACAAGTGTAATCTCCTGCCTAATCATATGTGGCCTGATGGTCGATTGGCTAGCGCTCTGGACTTTCGTACCACAAGCATCAAGTTCAAATCCTGGCCGGGGCATAGATGTTTGTGAGGGGTTCGGAATCCACGTTAAACTGTAAGTGTCGGCCTAATTAGCCTAAAGTGTGCGTAAAATTATTGCAGAGCGAAAACTGAACCTTCCTAATCTTATGAGATACACAGATACAAAAAGGGTCGAAGAATAGTGTTAAGGTGATACCACCAAAATGTTCTAAATTTTGCCATAGTACATTTTACATAACATAAATACACGAAAAAGCCACTTTTGAGATTAAAAACAAACCATGAATGTCACAAATCAAATGTGGATGTACTTGTTTAATTTATAAGTAATTAACGTATTATTGATCACATTTCACAACTTGATATATAAGAAAAATGACAGATTTCTCTTGCTATAAAAACAATAACTCACATAGCTATCGCTATAAAAGTCAATTAACATACATTATCAAATTCAAAACAATAAAAAATAACCTTAAATTTTGTTATAGTGCATTTTCCATATTAGAAATACATAAAGTCACAATTGCGATTAAAAACAAGAAAAAAAATATGAATGTCACAAATAAAATGTGTCTGTGCTTGTTTAATTTATGAGCAATTAAATTATTAATCACTTGGAACAACTTGTTATATAAGAAAAACGAATGTTTTATTTTGCCATAAAAAGAATAACATACTCAGCTATTGTAATAAAAACCAATTAACATACTCTATCAAATTCTTATCTAACTTTATCTCAAGTAAGTTCTTAATCAAACATTATTATATGAATGGATGAGAATTGCAAGATCCAAGCAAAATCTTGTTTACTTTTTTCAAAATACAGAATTATACAGTTTGCAATCTGCAATTAAATAATTGTTAATGAAATCAAGAACTGTCATTGCATTAATTACATGTAATGAAACAGTTTTGAATTAACTTTGCAATTGTAATTATTGTGGCACATTAGCGATAGTTGCAATTAATTCTGCATTAATTAACTACGAATCATTATAATATATTCCCGCATTTCATAATAATGACTATGTTTCAGATCTAACCGTTTATTGTGAACAATCTGATATGAAGTTATAATGATTAGATTTGAGTTATTAGGTTAATAAATTCGAACACATTACATCCATCTCTCATGCAATTGATGTAGAGCTCTTATAATATGATGTCTGAGAGCTCAATTCCATGTATATAGAACAATATGCATAATAATAGTGTATCTTTATTGAACAATGCAATCGAGTATCACTTTATTGCAGTACCTAGAATTAATAACACACGCCGTTTTATTACTAACGCCTTTTATTATTATCACACCAATTTTTATTACTTACATACACCGTTTTAATACAAATACGGGTCTTCAGTAGTTGCGTTTTATCGTTTCGTCGTTGTTTTTTTCGTTTTTGCATTTTGCGTTTGTTGCGGTGTTTTTAAGACATATCATTTTATCTTAATTAAATAATGCCAACACATAATTTTCCACTTATTATTATGTGATAAAATTTTTTTTATTTCACATATTAATTTTTATTTATATTTTTTTACATTATCCTAAGCTTCTTCAGATGTGGAATTTTTTAAAATATGAAAGAAATTATTATGACATTATTTTATTCAATTTTCAAAATAATAACTTTAATAATAATTGTGTAATAAATTAAATTCTATAAGAAAAAAAAGAAAATGAAATTAACGATTAATGTGTTGATTATTTAATGAAATAAATTCTTATTTTTCTTTTTAATATTCTTTTGTTTTTGCGTTTGTTTCTTTTTTTTTTTTTTTTTTTTTTTTTTTTTTTTTTTTTTTTGAATTTTGCGTTTGATACATTTTTCTTTTTTCAATTTTGTGTTTGTTGCATTTTTGCATCATTTTGTCTTAGTTTAATAAAGCCAACACATAATTTTTCACTCATTATTGTGCGACAAAATTTTACATTTCACATATTAACTTTTATAAATATTTTTTACATGTTATTATATGAAAACATTTTCACATATTATTATATACAATTCATGCAATTGATGTAAAGCTCTTATGATGTAATGCCTGAGAGTTTAATTCTATATATCTAGAATAATCTGCATAATAATAGTATATCTTTATTGAACAATGCAATCGAGTATCTCTTTATTACAGTACCTAGGATTAATAACACACGCCGTTTTATTACTAACGCCTTTTATGATTATCACAGCACTTTTTATTAGTCACATAAGCTATGTTATTACTAATACATGTGTTTAGTCGTTGCATTATATCGTTTCGTTGTTGTTATGTTTTTCGTTTTTGCATTTTGCATTTGATGCATTTTTGCATCGTTGTGTTTTAATTTAATTTTAACATATTGTTCCCTTATTACTACTATGTGATAAAATTTTATATTTCACATTTAAATTTTTAGTGTTATTTTTTACAGTTCTTCCGAGCTTCTTTAGTTCATATTGTCGATATCACATGATAATTTTATAGAAAGGTATTTTTTAAAATATAAAATAAAATTACTATGACATTATTTTATACAATTTTCAAAATAATAATTATAGCAATAATATATGTATAATAGATTAAATATTATTAAAAAAGAAGAAATTAAAGATAATGTGTTGATTATTTTATAAAATAAATTATAATTTTTCTTCTTAATAATCTTTTATATTTGCATTGTTTGCGTTTGCTACATTTTTGCATGGTTTTGTCTTAATTTAATAATGCCAACACATAATTTTTTACTTATTATTGTGTGATAAGGATCCTAATGACCGAGTGACTAGCGCGAGGCCACAGGTTTCGGGTTCGAGTCTCGGAGAGGTCATGGATGTTCTTAGTGGTTCGGAATCCATTTTAAATCGTAAGTCCCGGTCTTGTATTATCACTACTACTACCCCACACCACATCACTGTGTGTAGAGCTAACGCCATTTAGTCATTGGGAATGATATGGGAGAGAAATCTGACTGGGTCTTGTGACACTCTACGGTCATATGAGACCGGGACCTATGGCTTAAAGTGGATTTCGAACCAGTACAAGCATCCAGGGCACTGCCAGGATTCGAACCCGAAACCTGTTGTACCGACCGAGCGCCAGAACGCTAGCCACTCGGCTATCAGGCCCAGTCTAATATGACTGTAGAGCATTGACTGACACCCCCACCCCGTAAAAAGAAAAACACATCCTGTCTCGAAATCTGACTGTAGGCAAACGGCCCATGGCCTACTATTGGGCCGTCTGCTTACTGATGATAATTGCGTCATTGATAATGCGCCACTGATCATGATAATTGTAATAAAACTTTATATTTCACACATTGGCTTTTATTAATATTTTTTACATGTTATTATATGAAAAAGAATTGCCCATACTGCAGCCAGTAGACATATGCGTTGATTTACTGTAGGCTGTCTAGCCTACTATACTTCAATTGTTGAAAAAATTCATAACATAATATCAGCTTTCCTTTATCATTTGTTTTGATATTCTCGAAGTTGAACTAATTTTAAATTCATTCTAAAACTGTTTTATCCGAAAATACACCAGAATCCGATTATTTATTCGGAAAATATGATAAAAATCTCATAAACTTAACTTATGTTGACACAAAAATTCTACCAAATGTTAAAATGATTGTAAAATCAATACAATCTGTTTTCTTTTTACTTTATTTATCGTTTGCTTTTAATTCTAATGTTATTTTTTTAAACAAAATGTGTTATCTATCGAAAACTTTAACTTATAACGTTTGTAGAAAAAATTAAATGAATAAAATTGTTGCTAGTAAACGATATTATTAGTTTGCTTAAAGTTTTGCAGAATCGGCATGGCCTTTCAAATTAATAACAAAAAATCTAAATAATAATAAAATAATTTGATTTTCAAAATAAAAAAAAAATAATAATAAAATAATTTAATTTTAAAAATAAAAAAAAAATCATAATAAAATAATTTAATTTTAAAAATAAAAAATTTATAATAGAATAATTTGATTATAAAATTTAAAAATGTATAATAAAATAATAAAATAATTTAATTTTTTAATTAATAATAAAATAATTTCAAAAGTAGTTTTGTATTTATCTTTCAAATCAAATACAAAAATTTAATTTTTTTTTTATATAAATTAGCGTATTCTGCTAAAAATTATTTTGCAGTAAAATATTTTTTCTCTCTCTTCTGCCATTAAAATAATTGTATAAGTAATAAATTTAATACCTATGGTCTTTTAACTGATGGAATAGTTAATATTATTGCCAAATGACTTAGCTTTTGCTAATTAGTATATGTTTCATATGGTTCAAGTTTGAACAATATAAGTTTTTGGAATTTTGGACACTGAAAAAAAATATTTGATGGAATTTTTACGTATCTACTGTAATTGGAAGACAATTGCAGCTGAAGTGTAACAAATTTGTGTGGAAGTTTATGGGTAAAAGGAGAAAGATTAAAAACATTTCAAAATGTTTTAAATGGTTCAACAATTAGGATTTTGATACTGAAACCAAAATCACCCTGATCAGAAAAAAAATCACCGCCTGCTAAGACCTGGTGAGACTGTTATTAATAAAAAAGTCGAAAAACGGCCAGAATAATATGAGGCAAGACTCGACATAATCCTTTTCGAACATAGCTATGCTCGACTAAATTCACCCTAATTAGGAAAAATAATCCCTCTCTGTAAAACCTGATGAAGCCATTACTAGTGAAATAGTTAAAACAATGCCGAAATAATATGAGGCAAAAATCAAACCTTTTTCAAAACAGGAGATGAAACCATAAAAGTCATCATAGACTGATTCTTACAATAATATACAAATTTCGTGATTTGTTGATTGTTCAATTTGTAAGAATAAAAATAACCTGTAATAAAGAGAAAAGAAAATTTCACAGATAATCATCATTTTCATTGTTAGGACATTTTGTCACCGATTATCTCTTTAATGAGAGATAAAAATTCAGAATATTTGCTACATCCTCATCATAATCATCATAATTGGAGCAACAGCCCCTTGGTGGGCCAGCCAAAGCCGTCTGCCTACTGGCAGATTACGAGACAGGAGAAGTTTTCTTTTTACAGGATAGGATTGTCAGCCCTTTAACGTCCCAACGATTTAAAACCATATTAGACAACCTATAGTTTAAAATGGATTCCGAAACACTTCAAATCTCCATGGCACAGGCAGGTATCGAATCTGAAACCTGTGGCAGCGAGCGAAAGATAAGCTAGATTTCCTACATATACAACAAATATCCATTCTAGGATTCCCCACAGTAGACCAGTTGCATCGGATTGATAATGTACCACCAACCAAAGTATGGAATGAGTACTCACGGATGTATTATATGGGTTAGCATCCTTCTCCTCTTTTCCATGACCTAGCGTGGAAATTTTTCTGTCTATGGATTTATGGTGCTTATTGCTGGCATAGATATGGATATTCCTTTCTGTTGCATTTGTTCGGATTCGAACCTGCTTTATGGATTTCGAGACAAACACATTCCACTAGAAAGCTCCAACATAATCACTAATTATAACAAACAATGTTTGAATAATAATGAATAGAAATATATAAGAACTAAAACATGATAAATAATAGTGATAACATGAGCTAATATGATAAATAAAGTTTTAAAAAATTATTTGCTATTGTTTGCTAAAAGAGTATAGTTTAACATTTTGGAACTATCGTTTAAAATCAAAATATTTAGTTGAAACTATTTAAAGGTTGCTCTTTAAATTATCATTTAAAACCAAAATATCGTTTAATTGACATTATCCAAAACCTCATTCCTTTTAAATTTACATTGCAGTAGATTTTGAGATGTTATTAAAATGTTTAAATAACAAACCATGAAAATAAATCTGAGTAATTTCCAAAGAGATAAAATTTTTATTCCATCCCTAAAAAAAGAATTGGAAATAATATTTGCAATAACAATCTATAAAATTGGAACTGAAGAAATGCAAAGTCATCTGTTTCATTGTAAGTCATAGGACAACTGAAAAAGGATAAATCTATAACTTCACATTATTCTTTAGAGAACTGCCATTTAAATGTCATAAAAATAAGCAATCAAAATTCCATGCTGAGTGAAGATCAATTCTTCTTTCTGCTAACGTAGTAATAAATATTGATTTGATCTCATATTTTTTACAAAGAATATCATTTGAAATTGATGAAAATCTTTCTGCGTCAATTAATTTTACTACAGCATACATACAAAGATTTCTAACGGAGAAATCGAAATAATTAATTACATGAATAGTGTTATTAACATATAGTTATTAATAATTCATTCATTTGTTATTGCAATGCATTCAGTGTTATTAATAATTCATAGATATTATGATTAATACCCGTGTAAATTTATGTTTTGTAATATATAAATAATTGAAATTTTAATAATTAATATTTACTTTTATTTGAGCAAATTGCAGTCGATTTCAGACGAAAATCTAAGCAATTTCAATAACTAAGCCTCCGAGAAAAGGGATTTCATTCCTGTTCTTTTTGGAAATTACGTCTCTAAATAATTTCAGCAATGAAATAATATTGATTAAATAATATGTCATAATATAAAATAAATAATTTAATGCAGGAAAAAAAATGCTCATTGAAAAAGGTATATTTTTGCAATCTAAATTCTTATTAAATATTTGCAAACGTAAGCGTAGACAAAAAAAAATATCGAATTCTTCTTTCTATTTTTTTGTCTGTGGATTTTATTAATTAAAACAGCTTCTCTTTGCAACGCACATGTTAGGAAAGGCGCATGTACAGAAAGCATAACATAACGGATAGCTTTATAGTCCAGTGTTCAAAATTAAGACAATTTTCATTTTTAGTTAAACTTCTCCAGAACTGCTGAAAAGATTGTAGTGAAATTAGATATGTACATAGCTTGATGTAATATAAAAAATAATCACAAACCAGTTATTGTTTATCTAAAAGAAAGTTTAAAAGTTTGCCAAAAAAGTTGGAAAATAGGGACAAGATCTTTCTTATTATATAATGTTCGCAAGGAGTCTTATGTTGGAAATTGGGATTTATGGCAGTCGGTCTTACTCTTCGAATAACTCTGTTATTGATGGTTCTGTGAAGAAGAAGGATACTTGTAATTGCTGTCTTAAGAGAGTCTCCGACATGCTGTCTAAGATTTAGGTTTGGAGTGGTTAGGTAATCCCTCAAGAAAATCACCTAATTACATAAATTTATCTACCAGATGAGGTCTATGTTGATGTGGGATGCCGTTTATTAAAATGAAACCAGGAACAATTGCCTTTCCGAAAAAACGAATCTGTCTCCAACATCTCGTTGTTGCATCAGTCGCAGAACCTGGCAGATATAGGAGATTTAGGCGTCTATTCAATATGATGGTTGCTCAAACCACCAAACTTCCATTGTCATAGTGGCCTCTTTCTTGGATGTTGCATGACAGGTAGCGCACATTTGATTCTCTCCCATACAATGTAGTAAATCACTGGTTAGGATTCTTCAGTAAATATGGTAGCATTCAACTTATTTCTGGTCTCCTCTACCCAAGAACATGCGGAACTCAGATTGCAGGGTTTCTTACAAACACACTTCATTATTATTGCTTTCTGAAATTAGTATTCCCCGAAATTAAGATTTCTGTAGCTACATGAAAGTCACGAACGTGCTAAGAAGGTGTTGTATTCATGTTTCATTTCGTTGTAGTGAATAAATATTGATCGTTGGCTTACTCTTGACTAGGCTTTATCTCAACTTATCCAGTATCCTAAAATTTTTTTCCAAATATTAGGCACGATTTAAGTCTCTAACAATCTCAACTTGGGACTGCCCTGCTTCCAGTATACAAAATTTTCTTTATTCCATTATCCAAATATTTATGGTTATTCCTTATAACTATTTGGGAAAAACTTTATATTTCCGATTTTGGAAAAAAAAATCCCAGAATTCTACGAGTTGCGTGAGTGAAAAAAACATAGAAAATTTCTTGCGTTTCTTGATTCTGTTCATCTGCATGCCTCAACCACACTCACGTATACGCTTACAGATTTACCTATTTGTCCAAATGCATTAGTTTTACCTTTCGTTCAGTACTTTTTGAGAAAATCGACAAAATATATAAATTCTCTTAACTTTAAACACCATAGTAAAATGTGAACATATCAGAATGCGCGTCATATCGAGAAGCTATTCGCTTTACAATTGGGCGAAGATTGTTAAATAATTACATTAGTTGAAAATTTCTGGAAACAAAATAAATTATTTGCATGTTAAGAAAATTGATCTGATATGTTAAACATGAAAACATACAGAGGTTAATTTAACTTTGTAAGATCTCTTCGTTTTTTGCCAGTATGCGGATGACTTGGCCCGGCATGAGGCTGTTGCGCCAATGAAGAAGATCTTCGAAGTAATATATCGTAAGTATATTATCAATATATATTATTAAGTGGAAGCGCCACGAAGTAATATATCTCTCTAAATAAGTTCAAGTCTAATAAAAATGGAATTTAAATCTATCTAAATAAATTTTATCCCAAACTAGAATTTTTAAAGTATGTATGCATTTATTTATCAAGAATCCTACAAAGTTCAACAATGATTATTAGATAGATTTCGTGTATATTTTTACATTGAACTAATATCATGTATTAAAATATTTCAGAACTCAATAAAATAAATGCGTGTGGTGCGAAATAAATTATAGTTATCGTCATTTTACTATAACGGTATGAAAAACCTGTTTAATAGAGACGGAGAATCTAGTTTTCCTTTAGAAGAACTACTTCTCATGTAAAAACTACAGTTAAATTAACAAAATTACTGTGCAGTAAAATAAAATTTACAAATTAGCATCACTGTAACTATATGCAATAGTTCTGTGCTAGATAATGTTTCTTATATCATGGCAGAACAACTCCACACGTTAAATCTGCTATTGTGTAGAGTTAGATAAAAGTATGCGCATTGAGAAATAATATTATTTAAAATTTAACATTTAGTGATTGTATTTAATTTATCGTTAAAATGACGCCAATTCAAGTTAAATTCACGATATTTAAATAAACACACATGTAATGAAGAATAACATTTAAAATTTAACGTTTATTGTCTCCTTTATAGGTATTCAACAACTTCATACTCATTGATCAAACGAAACAAGTTAAGCTGTTACAAGTTAATGTATACTTTTTTCAAACAATTCTGTCCATCTTATTCGATCTACAAATGCTGTCTAGGTAATAAAGCCTTTAGGACACCCAGACAACCAGGGATTATCAATACATGTTACCTTCACTAGAGGTTAACTGCTAGAAAAGTCCAAAGATGATTTAGTAGCCCCATGTTTGAACATAATTGACTTCGCTGATAGATATTACGGTAATCCGTCTGGAATTGTTGAAAAGGATTGTTCTTGTAACGTTTCTTGATTACTTACAGATTTGTATTGATCTGAATTGGTATTTTTAAGATCGAAACGTTTATTTACTGGTTATTAGACTTGCACAAATAAAATTAGAAAACTAAAAGAAGATTTTAAAACAGTTATGGAATTAATTTGTAAGTATCTAAGTAGCTTATTTTAATTCATTAGTAAATTTTATAATTATCAAAATTAAGCCTTTTGTGTCCAGGAGTAGATAAAATAGTTTACTTAAAATTTATGTTTGAAAACATAGTGTATTTTTTATGATAAAAACTACTTTAGATTTCTCTATAGATGATTCAGACTGGTTCATAATATTATATAGGGATTGCATATTGAAAGAAACCATTTTGCATTGAATACAAACATGTATTTAGATTAACAGCCTGATTTGAAAACAATTTTGAATGTGTGTGTAAAACAATGAATCGATGTTACGAAATTACGTTGCTGGTGGTGGGTATTGATATAAATTGTGTTGATGAGATTGATTATAATTCATACTTATTATTATATTTATAATATGTAAGGAATCAGTAATGTAAACTTTAGCAACATCTTTTTCTTTGTGCTTATATTTAAAGGTGATCCAATACATTTGAAATACTTAAATAAGTGATATGCATATGATTATTATACATAAATTTTTCCGTACGATTATATATTTTTAATATATATTCATACGCAAATAATTACATATATTGCACATCCAAAAATGTATAATTTATTTATGAAATAGATTGCATAGAAATCATAAAAATTACGTTGCAGTTGATGGATATAACTTTTAATACTTACTCCTTTATGATAAAAATTTATAATTGATACACATTATTATATTTATTATATCTAATTTTTCAACGTCTTTTTCTTTATATTTATATTTAAAAGTAATATAATACATTTGGACTACTTAAATATGTGGCTTGCGTATGATTATATTTTTATAATATACATTCATATAAAAATAATTATATATCAAATACTCGTCCAAAAATATATAATTTATTTATCAAAATAAATTGCATAGGAGATCATAAAATTTGAAGTTTGTAAATCTTGTAAACTATTCATATTGAATTACTAATCATTAAGGCATTTCATTAACAAATATGAAACTGGTGACACTTTATATCTACACATTCTAATTGCCGTATCGTTTCCAAATAGGCAAAAACAATTTCCCTTCAAAAATGAATCCTGTCAGAAAATTTTACTATAATCAAGAAATGTAATTACTAGTTAAAAATAGCTTTAATAACGACAGTACATAGCAATGCATAGTGATGAAACTATACAAAGTAATCAAAACCTCACAAACATCTCCAATAATTTGCAGCAATGTAGTGTACTCTAATCCTTTTAGAACAATTCTTAAGTTACATACTATTTCTTCTCAAGATACAGTTATTCACTGACGTGTAAGTAATTGCTTAAATCGATTGAACATGCAGAACATCTCCGTTCATGCAAGGCCGAACTCAGAACAAACACCGAGATTTGTTCGACTTTTCAAACTACCTCCATCCCAACCCCTGAGGAATTCCCCCAGACATACCATAGTCTTTTCGGAAATGTAGTAGACGTACCTCAGTTTAACCGAAGGAACAATCTTTGGGTTTAAGAAAGATTCTAAATGTAAAATGCTGCTAAATGGAATCAATAGCAATTTAAAACGGGTGGATTTAAATTGAGGAATTGGATAAAGGAAAAGAGTATCAAAATGTCTTCTTGGAAGGCCCCTGAGGAAAGCCGTGGGTTTGCTGAACTTGTTAAGTCTTGTAAGTCGTGTTTGCTTAATGAAGGCAAAATTCTAATTAGGAAAGAAAATGAAGAGGCTTCATTGTAAAATGTCCGCTTGCCCTTGCAGTGTTCGGATTGGGGTTCTGTAAATGGGTCGCTTTAAAAGTTATCGTTAGAATCTTTAAGAACATTTAACGGAATGGCTAGTGACTTTTAATAAATTACTTTTTTTCATTCATGATGGCAAAATTCAATTGGCAAGTTCATGTTAAAATGATTTCGTTTTGATAAAAAAAAAGGTCATGAAATTTAGTTCAATAGACTGTTTGTGACTTTAAAATCACTTTAACAATAATTACTATGACAGATTATTATATTTTCAGCCAATTATTATTATTATTTTAAATTCTACGCCGGTCTGTATCTGTTCAGCCATACGACGCCGTGCCTCGTAGTAGTGCGCAGTAATGCCATCAGGCATATTGATAAGTTCAATACAGTTCCTTAGATGATCGTCGTCCATATTGGGGATCTGACATAATGGGCAGATGGCATCCGAAGCCAAACCAATGCGTTGGAGGTGTGCCTGCAAGTAATGATGGCTGGTTGTACGGCAGAAGGTGCGACAACCTCAGCGCGTACAAGGTATCTAGGAATACTGCACCCTGTGGCGAGGCATTTCCACTATTTGTTGCCACTCAAGTCCTTGAGGCTTTTGCTGGTGAAGATTTCGAATGCTATGTACAGTTGCCGTGTTCAGATTGGTGCTCTGTGAATGGGCTGCTTTAAAAGTTGTCTTAAGAATCTTTAAAAACATTTAACGGAATGACTAGTGACTTTTAATAAATTAATTACATTTTTTTCATTCTTGATGACGAACAGACAAATTCATATGAAAATGATTTAATTTTTGATGATGTTTAAAATGAATTTTCTTTCAGTGGACTGTTTGTAACCTCAAAATAAATTTAACATTGATTATTATGACAAATTATTTATTCAGAGAGTTAATTATTATTTTTAAAAATTTTATTTATTTATTTATTATTATTATTTTTTAATCCTATGCCGTCTGTGGCTTTTCAGACATACGTAGATGACATTCCGTATGTGATTGCCGTCCATATTGGCGGTCCGACATAAATGATAGATACAATCCGAAGGCAAACAAATGCGTGTTAATAGCTATGTAGATGGTATGGCGGAAGTTTGCATCGAGATACGATTCCATGTCGCAAGCCAATTCAACTTTTTGTTGTTGCTAAAGTCTTTGGTAATTGGTATGGCAGGCCAAACACGGCTTGCAAGTAGTCATGGCCGGTTGTAAGGCGGAAGCGTGGCACAGCCTGAGCACGCACAAAGTGCATAAGAATAAGTTTTAAATTCAGTATTAGCGTCATTTTACTGTAACGGTATGCAAAAACTGTTTAATAGAGAACTTTATCTTTCAGTTACAGTAACGCCTACTTCAGAAGTCAAAACTACAGTTAAATTAGCAAAATTACTGCTCAGAAAAATAAAATTTAAAAATTAGCATCACTGTAATGATATGCAAAGATCTATGTTAGATAATGTTCGTTATACCATAACAGAACAACAACTCCACACGTTAAATCTGCTATTGTGTTGAGTTAGATAAAAGTATGCACATTGAGGAACATTATATAAAATTTAAGACTTAGTGTTGGTATTTAATTTATCGTTAAAATGATGCCAATTCAAATTAAATTTATGAGAGTTAAATAAACGCACATGTAATGAAAAATAACATTTAAAATTTAGCAATATACGTATTCAAGAACTTCTTATTCATTGATCAAACGAAATAAGTTAAGCTGTTACAAGTTTATGTATACTTTTTTTCAAGCAATTCAGTTCATCTTATCCGATCTACACATACTGTCTAGGTAATAAAGCCTTTAGGACAGCCAGACAGCCAGCGTATTATCAATACATGTCACCTTCACTGTTATGTTGGAGGTTAACTGCTAGAAAAGTCCAATGATCATTTAGTAGCCCCTTGTTTGACCAGAATTGACTTGGCTGATAGGTATTACTGTAATCCGTCTGGAGTGGTTGAAAAGGATTGTTCTTGTAACGTTTCTTGATTACTTACAGATTTGTATTGATCTGAATTGGTATTTTTAAGAATGAAATGTTTTTTAATATTTATTAGACTTATAAAAATGAAATTAGAAAAGTAGACTTAAAAGCAACTATGGAATTAATTTGTGAGTATTTAAGGTAGCTTAATTTAATTCATTAGTAAATTTTATTGTTATCAAAATTAAATTGTTTGTGGTCAAGTGTGGATAAAATCGTTAAGTTAAAATTAATTTTTGAAAGGTTTTTTTTTTTTTTTTATCACAAAAGCAACTTTAGCTTTCTCTGTAGATGATTTAGATTGGCTTATAAAATCATATAGGATTGTATACTAAAAGAAACCGTTTTTTGTTGAAAAATGTCAATCTACTGTGTCAATGTCAATAAAATGTCAATCTACATGATTGCAGATTGACAGCCTGATTTAAAAACAATTTTCAATGTGTATGTAAGACAATGAATCGATATTACGAAACATTCATTGCTGTTAATGGCTATAATTTTGAATACTTACTCCTATGGGATAAAAATTTATAATTGATACTTATTATTATATTTAGTATATCTAATGAATCAGTTATGTATACTTTAGCATCATTTTTTTTCTTTGTGTTTATATTTAAAGGTAATTTAATATATTTGAATTACTTAAATATGTGATTTGCAAATGATTATTATATATAACCTTTTACATATAATCATATATTTATAATATATATTAATATACAAATAATTACATATCTATTACTCATCCAAAAATACATCATTTATTTATCAAATAGATTGAAACATAACATATTGAGCATAAAAATCGAAATTTACAAATCTTATAAGTTACTCATTTTGAATTACTAGCCGTTAAGATTAATTCGTTAACAAATATCAAACCGATTATATTTTATACCTAGTTCCATGTTACATATTCTAACTGCCGTATCGTATCCAAACAGACAAAAAAAATTGTCTTCAGAAATGAATTCGATTAGAAAATTTAACTATAATCATGAAAAGTACTTACTAATAAAAATAAATTTAATAATGACAGTAGATGGCAATATATAATGATAAAACCATACAAAATATTCAAAACCTGGCAAACATCACCAATAATCTGCAGTATTCTAATCTTTTTAGAACAATTCTTAAGTTACATACAATTTCTTCTCAAGTTACAATCATTCACTGACGTGTAAGTAATTGCTTAAATCGATTGAACATGCAGAACATCTCCAGGCCGAACTCAGAACAAACACCGGATTTGTTCGACTTTTCCAACTACCTCCATCCCAACCCCTAAGGAATTCCCCCTAAGACATTCCACAGTCTTTTCGGAAATGTAGTAGACGTACCTCAGTTTAACCGAAAGAATAATCTTTGGGTTCAAGAAAGATTCTAAGTGTAAAATGTTGCTAAATCGAATCGATAGCAATTTAAAACGGGTGGATTTAAATTGAGGAATTGGATGAAGGAAAACAAGGAAAAGAGTATCCGAAATGTCTTGTTGGAAGGCCCCCGAGGAAAGTCGGGGGTTTGTTGAACTTGTTATGTCTTGTAAGTCGTGTTTGCGTAATGAAGGCAAAATTCTAATTAGGAAAGAAAATGAAGAGGCTTCATTGTAAAATGTCCGTTTGCCCCTTGCAGAGTTGCCGTGTTCGGATTGGGGTTCAGTGAACGTTCTGCTTTAAAAGTTGTCTTTAGGATCTTTAAAAACATTTAATGGAGTGTCTAGTGACTTTTAATAAATTGATTACTTTTTCTTCATTCACGATGATGAATAGACAAATTCATATTAAAATGATTTCGTTTTGATAAAGTGTCATGTTTAAAATGAAATTTCTTTCAATAGACTTTTTGTATCTTTTAAAATCAATTTAACATTGGTTACTATGATAGATTATTTATTCAGAGAATTCATTAGCTTTTTATTTATTATTTATATATATTTTTTAATCTTATGCCCGTCTGTTCAGACATACGATGTCAAGTGTTCCAGTAGTGTGCAATAATGCCATCAGGCACATCGAAATGTTCAGTGCAGTTCCGCAGGTGATCGCCGTCCATTTGGCAATCCTATATAATCAGCAGATCCCATCCGAAGCCAAACCAATGCAGTGGACATGTGCCTGAAGATAGTCATGGCCTATTGTAAGGAGGAAGCGCGCTACAGCCTCAGCGCCTACAAGGTTCATAGGAGACCTGTAGCAAGGCGTTCACCAGCAAAAGTTGCTGGTGAAGGCCTCGACAACTTCACCATCAAAAGTTGTCGAGGCGATAGCGATATAGTAGCATGCGGTCCTGAGTGTCAGTGGAAACTCCGGCTGCTTGTATAATACCCCACACTTTGCCATGACTCATTACCAGGGACTCTGACAATAATGCCATCTGACAGATATAGTTTAAGACTTTTCCCAGATATCGTTATCTGTTTAGGAATCAACATAATTTTTTTTTGTTATAAAACGTTGTATGTATCCGATCAACAATTTTAAGTCAACTGATGTTCTTTTCTTTTTTTTTAAACCTGGTGTTTTGATTTAAGGACGACAAATTTCTTCTTCTTCAATGGCCCCTAGTGGGCCAAGGCCGTCTGTCTATTGACAGATACCAAAGCATAAAATATTTTCTTTTTACGGGATAGGGTGACCAACGCTACATCCCAAATTTTACAGCCCTATTAGACTGGGATCTACGGTTTAAAGTGGATTTCGAATCACTACAAACAATTATGTCACTACCAAACCCGAAACTTGTAGCATTGAGCACCAGAATACTAGTTACTCGGCCGTCAGGCCCCAAGACAAATCTAATTTGATATATTTTTATTTTGCAACTTAATATCTATTTGCTATGTTATTTTCAGAATTGATCACTTATCACGAGAAAATTGTGACAGATATAATTGCATTTTTTTTTAATAACTAGATGTCACTCTTTACCATCAAATTCAAACAACAACAAAGAAACCAAATTTAATTAAAAATATTAAACACTTTAAGCATATGATAATAAGATATCTTACGCTAGATCAATTTTCTCAAAGATCCTACACCTGAATACGAATTTATCTTTTTAATGCACTGTCTTTTTTCTTCTTTTTAGACGTCAGAAAGAAGCTGGCCATGCAGAAGACCTGTTTTTTTTACCACAGTTTTTGTTTCAAAAAATTAGAAAGAAAAGAAAAAAAAACTTCGCCAAGAATTCAATACACGAACCAGATATAATTTTATACTTCGTACGTATAAAATCCAAGTGCATAAAAAAAAAACGCCCGCAAAAGAAGTTTTAAAAAAATCTTGAAGAAGCTTCAAATTAAATTGTGTAAAAAAACAAAAAAAAAAATGTTCGCATCATGGCTTCTTTTCACTTTGATTTAACATCAATTTTAAAAATTTAATTAAAATCCAATCATACGTAATTGGAACATTGTTTCAAATTCTAAATAATTACTATACTAATAATTCTAAATACGCACTAATTAAAAAAACTGTTAAGTAAAATAATAAATAAATAAATACACAAACTGCTGGAAAAAAAATTCCAAACAAACGCAAAGCTTATTTGGAAGAAGTCCAGAAAAATACGGGATTAAAAGGCTGTTTTCTTTAATTAAACAGGATTGGTAGTAATTAAAAAGAAAAAAATATATTTTTTTGTATTATTTTTTTTCTATTATCTACATTACAATTCTTGGAATGCTTCTAACCTTAAATAAATTTGGAGGAAGTTCTTAAAAAAAGAAAAAGGAAAAAAAAAAAAAAATATTAAATCATTTTCAGATTTAATGGTTTTTTTAAGTTTCACTTTTTCAATAAACAAACGGGGAAAAGATTTCCTAATTTTGTCAAACAAAATATGCTTCAGTTTAGAAAAAAATATATTTTTTACTTTCGTCAACACATAATATTAAAATGTATACTTTTTTTTTATTTACCAAGGATTTTGGAACAAACGTTTGGTTAATTTAAAAGGCTTTCATCTGCTCATTGCAGTACTTCTGTAAATAAACTAAGCAATTTGTTAATATCAATTTTTGCCAATTTTATTTCTTTTCCACTGGCAGATTTTGAAGTATGAGATATTTTCTTTTCATGGGATAGGGTTGTCAGCCCTGCACCCAAAAATTTACAGTCATATCAGATTAAGAGGTACGGTTAAAGCGGATTCCGAACCACTATAAAGAACCATGGCACGTCAAAAGTCGAATCCAAAACACATGACAACCGATTGTTATTCATTCAGCCATCAGGTTCAAAAACAAGTCTACTTTGATATATTTTTATTTTGCGACATATCTTTGTATAGATATATTGCGATATATCTTTGTAATGGTATTTCCAGAATTGATCACATTATGATGGCAAAAGTGTAACAGATAATAGATATAGTTGGCTGTTGAAGAATCAACACAATTTTTTTAAGGACGTGTAACCATTTTGTGACAAGTTTTCATAAGCTATACAGTTATATTAGACCATGCCCTACGGTTTTAAGTGGATTTCGAACCACTCCAAACATCAATGGCACCACCAAACCTGTGGACCGAGGGCCATAATACTAGTCACTCGGCCATCAGGCCACAACATAAATCTACATTAATATATTTTCATTTTGCAACATAATATCTATTTGTTATGTTAGTTTGGGAATTGTTCACATTATCACGGAAATATTTGATATATAGATATAGTTGACAGTTTAAGAATCAAAACATTTTTTTTAATGACTATATGTCACTATTTACCATCCAAATCAAACAACAACAACAAAAAAAAATTAATTAAAATTATTAAACACTTTAAGCATATGATAATAAGATATCTTACGCTAGATCAATTTTCTCAAAGATCCTACACCTGAATACGAATTTATCTTTTTAATGCACTGTCTTTTTTCTTCTTTTTAGACGTCAGAAAGAAGCTGGCCATGCAGAAGACCTGTTTTTTTTACCACAGTTTTTGTTTCAAAAAATTAGAAAGAAAAGAAAAAAAAACTTCGCCAAGAATTCAATACACGAACCAGATATAATTTTATACTTCGTACGTATAAAATCCAAGTGCATAAAAAAAAAACGCCCGCAAAAGAAGTTTTAAAAAAATCTTGAAGAAGCTTCAAATTAAATTGTGTAAAAAAACAAAAAAAAAAATGTTCGCATCATGGCTTCTTTTCACTTTGATTTAACATCAATTTTAAAAATTTAATTAAAATCCAATCATACTTAACTGGAACATTGTTTCAAATTCTAAATCGTCCAACACTTATACTAATTAAAAAAACTGTTAAGTAAAATAGTAAATAAATACACAAAGTGCTGGAAAAAATATCCAAACAAAAGTAAAGCTTATTTGGAAGAGGTCTAGAAAAATACGGGATTAAAAGGCTGTTTTCTTTAATTAAACAGGATTTGTAGTAATTAAAAGAAGAAAAAAAAAGATTTTTTTTTGTAATATTTTTTTTGCTACAATACAATTCTTGGAATGCTTCTAACCTTAAATGAAGTTGGAGGAAGTACTTAAAAAAGAAAAGGAAAAAAAAAAAAATATTAAATCAGTTTCAGATTTAATGGTTTTTTTAAGTTTCACTTTTTCAATAAACAAACAGTGAAAAGATTTCCTAATTTTGTCAAACAAAATATGCTGCAGTTTAGAAAAAAAATATTTTTAACTTTCGTCTACATTTAATATTTAAATTTATCCTTTTTTTCTTAGATCAATGTTTTTGGAACAATTTTTTGGTTAATTTAAAGGGGTTCCATCGGCTCAATGCATTCTGTAAATAAAACTAAGTAATTTCTTCTTACTAATTTAGGTTGAAATGCGAATTTTTTTGCTGAACCATATACATCATATTTTACTGCTTAACAAAATTACACGCTCAGATTACTTCTATTTCATATAACAGAGGTATCCATGCTATAAAAAGTCTTTTTGACAACATGGTCCTACGATTTGGTTTTAAAGAGTTCAACAACAATTACAAAAAAAAAAATATGTATAGATAAATAAATAAATAAATATTTATGTTAAATATTGATGAAAATCCCTTAACACAACATTCTTAGTTTTAGGTTAAGTTCCAGTTTCAGTTCACAGGTCAAAACAACTACATATTGAATATGGACTACAACAAGAGTTGTTCCATCGTGATTGATGATCGATAATGAGCTGGGAAATGTCTACTCCAATTAGAAGTGAGGGAAACTAGCTCCCCTCTCTTCTTGACGGATTTTTTTAAAGAGAGGTTTTAGGAAAGAAAGGAGGTTCTCCTACGAGTCAACCAGAAGTGTTGCTTTTTTTTATTTTTCTCTGAAGTTAATGAATAGGCCGAAGTTTCCGCCTGCTTTTAAAAGTTAACCCTTGTGGTTTCGTTTATCACACCATGAGAAAATTAAGGTCTGCTGCAGACCAGGCAATAAGATTCGACGTAGATTTTGAGAACTCTGAAAATCTCTGTCTTTGGAGTGAACTGCACTTGCGAATCAAATTATTTTTAATTTCCATTTTTTGTAAATAGAGTTCTGTATATATCTATATAGTGCTTGTAAATAAAAATGAAAGTGTTCCCATGAACCTGAAAGGGACCCTCGTCTTGAAGCCGCTATAGGTCTAGTATAGGTCGATATATTACAATGGGTATAACTTTAAATACTTACTCCTTTATGAAAAAATTTATAATTGATACTTATTATTATATCTAAAGAATCAGTTACAAACACTTTAGCAATATCTTTTTCTTTGAGTTTATATTTAAAGGTACATCCTGTCTCGAAATCTAAAAATTGAAATTTGTTAAACTTATAAAGCTATCCATATTGAATTACTAATCATTAAGACAATTCGTTTACAAATATCAAACCGATAACATTTTATATCTAGTTCCACGTTACACAGTCTAATTCCCGTATCCTATCCAAGCAAAAAAAAAAAAAAAAAAAATCCCATCAGAAATTAATTTAACCAGAGAATTTAATACTATGACTATAGAAAGTACTTACTAATTAAAAATAAATTTACTAACGACAGTACATGCCAATATATAATGATAAAACTGTACAAAATATTGTAAACCTGGCAAACATCTCCAATAATTTGCAGCAATGTGAAGTACTTTAATCCGTTTAGAACAATGCTTAAGTTACATACAATTTCTTCTCGAGTTACAGTTATTCCCTGACGTGTAAGTAATTGCTTAAATCGATCGAACATGCAGAACATCTCCGTTCATCGAAGGCCGAACTCAGAACAAACACCGAGATTTGTTCGACTTTTCCAACTACCTCCATTCAACCCCTGAAGAATTCCCCCAGACATTCCACAGTCTTTTCTGAAATGTAGTATACGTACCTCAGTTTAACCGAAAGAACAATCTTTGGGTTCAAGAAAGATTCTAAGTGTAAACTGCTGCTAAATCGAATCGATAGCAATTTAAAACGCGTGGATTTAAATTGAGGAATTGGATAAAGGCAAACAAGGAAAAGAGTATCAAATTGTCTTCTTGGAAGGCCCCTGAGGAAAGTCGGGGGTTTGCTGAACTTGTTAATTCTTGTAAGTCGTGTTTGCGTAATGAAGGGAAAATTCTAATTAGGAAAGAAAATGAAGAAGCTCCATTGTAAAATGTCCGTTTGCCCCTTGCAGAGTTGTCTTGTTCGGATTGGGGTTCTGTGAATGGCCTGCTTTAGAAGTTGTCCTTAGAATCTTTAAGAATGTTTAACGGAATGGCTAGTGACTTTTAATAAATTGATTACTTTTTTTTTTCATTTATGATGATGAACAGGCAAATTCATATTAAAATTATTTCGTTTCGATAAAAAAGTGTCATGTTTAAAATGAAATTTAGTTCAATAGACTGTTTGTAACTTCAAAATCCTTTTAAAATTGATTACTATGACATTATCAGAGAATTCATTTTTTTAATTTGTTTTTTTAATCCTACGCCAATCTGGGGCTGTTCAGCTACACGACGCCGAGCCTCCCAATAACGTGCAGTAATGTAATCAGGCACATAGATAAGTTCAGTATAGTTCCGCAGGTAGTTGCAGTCTATATTGGCGATCTGACATAATGGGAAGCTCCCATCCGAAGCCAAACCAATGCGGTGGAGGTGTACCTGCAGGTAGTCATGGCCGGGTAGGTGGTAGGTTTCGTCAGCCCTACTCCCAAAACCTTTCAGTCATATTAGACTAGGACCTACTGTTTAAAGTGGATTTTGATCCACCACAAACATCCATTGTCTTTAGAATCTTTAAAAACATTTAACGGAATAGCTAGTGACTTTTAATAAATTTATTATTATTTTTTTTATTCCTGATGATGAACCGGAAAATGCATATTAAAATTATTTCCCTTTTGATGATGTTTAAAATGAAATTTATTTCAATGGACTGTTTATGACCTCAAAACCAATTTTAACATTGATTACTATTCAGAGAACAGATTATTTATTCAGAGAATTAAATTTCATTTTTTTTAAAATCCTATTCTCGTTTGTGGCTGTTCAGTCATACGACGCCGAGTCTCCCATTTGCGAGCAGTAATGTCATCAGGTACATTGATAGTTCAGTGTGAAGTTCCGCAGATGATCGCCCGTCCATATTTGCCGATCCGACATAATGGACATAACCCATTGTTTGTGTCCAGTAGTGTGCAATAATGTCATTAGGCATATCGATAAGGTCAGTACAGTTCCAGGTGATCGCAGTCCATATTGGCGATCTGACATAATAGACAGATCCCATCAGATAGGCATGGCTGAACGTAAGCCTGAGCAAGAACAAAGTGCATAAGAATAAGCCCCCTGTGGCAAGAAATTTCCACTTTTTGTTCTCAAGTCTTTGAAGCTTTTGCTGGTGAAGTTGTCGATGGCTACAGCGATAAGGTTGCATGCAGTCCTGAGTGTCAGCGGAAACTACGGCTGGTTGTATAAGACCCTACGCTTTGACATGACACCGGATCTCTCATTACCAGGAACTCTCACAGATATAGTTTCAGACTTTTAACAGATATAGTTGTTTGTTTAAGAATCAACATAATTTTTTTGTTATATAACGTTGCATGTATCTGCTGAACAATTTTAAGACAACTGATTGCTTTTCCTTTCTTTAAATCTGGTGATTTGATTTAAGGGAAACAAATTTCTTCTTCTTTAATTGCGCAACAGCCCCATGGTGGTCCAAGGCAATCTGCCTACTGGAAGATTCCGAAGCATGAGATATATGTTTTTTTAACGGTATAGGATTGTCAGCCCTACTCCCAAAAATTTACAGTCATATTAGATCGGGATCTGACGTTTAAAGTGGAATGAGCACCAGAACGCTAGTCATTCGGCCATCAGGCCCCAAGACCTACTTTGATATATTTTTATTTTGCAACATAATATCTATTTGTTATGTTATTTCGAGTATTGATCACATTACCACGGGAAAATTGTGACAGAAAATCAACACACTTTTTTTTTAATAACTGGATGTTACCATCTAAATCAAACAACAAAAAATCAAAACAAATTTAATTAAAATTAATAAACAATTTAAGCATATGATAATAAGATATCTTACGCTAGATCAACTTTCTCAAAGATCCTACCCTGAATACGAATTTATCTTTTTTAATGCACTTACTTTCTTTTTTTCTTCTTTTTAGACGTCAGAAAGAAGCTGACCATGCAGAAGACCGGTTTTTTTTCACCACAGCTTTTGCTTAAAAAATTAGGAAGAAAAGAAAGAAAAAAAGTTCTCCAAGAATTCAATACACGAACCAGATATAATTTTATGCTTCGTACGTATAAAATCCAACTGCATAAAAAAAATACCCGCAAAAAAAAGTTTAAAAAAAACTCTTGAAGAAGAGTCAAATTAAATTATGTAAAAAAAAATTGCTCGCGTCATGGCTTTTTTCACTTTTATTTAACATCAATTTTAAAAATTTAATTAACATCCAATCATACTTAACTGGAATATTGTTTCAAATTTTAAATCGTCCAACACTATCTACTAATTAAAAAAACAATTAAGTAAAATAGTTAATAAATACACAAAGTGCTGGAAAAAAAATTCCAAACAAAAGCAAAGCTTATTTGGAAGAAGTCCAGAAAAATACGGGATTAAAAGGCTGTTTTCTTTAATTAAACAGGGTTGGTAGTAATTAAAAGGACAAAAAGTATTTTTTTTTTGTATTATTTTTTTTGATTATCTACATTACAATTCTTGGACTCTTCAAAACCTTAAATTAAGTTGGAGTATTTAAAAAAACAAATAGGAAAAACAAATATTAAATCAGTTTCAGATTTAACGGGTTTTTTTAGTTTTACTTTTTCAATAAACAAACGGGGAAATATTTTCTAATTTTGTCAAACAAAGTATGTTGCAGATTAGAAAAAAAATATTTTTAACTTTCGTCTACATATAATATTTAAATTTATGGCTTTTTTTATTGGCCAATGTTTTTGGAACAAACTTTTTTTAATTTATAACGGTTTCCATCGGCTCATTGTATTCTGTAAATAAAGCCAAGCAATTTGTTATTAATAATATTTGCTATATATATATTTTCAAAACCTTTTTTCTTAAAACTTTTTAATGAAATATATATTGTTAAATAACTGCATTAATTGAAACTTTCAGAAAGCAAATTAAATTATTTGTTGGTTGGTAAAATTGATCTGATATTTATGTTTCATATAAAAGAATAAAAGATATATGTATAAAGGATAATTTAAAAGATCGATTCGTTGTGTTACACGAAGTAACATATTTCTCCAAATGTGCTAATATAAATGGACTAATATAAATGTCTAATATAAATGGACTGCAGGATTTGAGGCCCTAGACCTCTCCAGTCGTCCTTATCAACGTTCAGAAGTGGACATTTGTACAGTATGAAATTTCGTAATGGGGAGACAATTTTTTCTACTTGTTCTTGTTCCCTTCCAGCTTGTCCTGAATACCTTCTTATGTGTTTAGGCACCTCCTGGCGGCAGTTGGGGGTTGAGGAAGGGAAGTATTTTGAATATCTCATGCGACGGAGTTTTTGGACTTGGTGTAGTTTTTCCTGCACCAGGGGAATTAGTAACAAAAGCATAAATGGAATTCAAATCTATCCTTAAGCTAAACAAATTTTATCCAAAACTAGAATTTTTAAGTAATGTATTTATTCCTCAAGAATATTACAAAGTTTAGCAATTATTATTAGATAGATTTCGTATACATTTGCAGTGAACTAATTTCTTATGTTAAATATGCTATTGATAATTAAAATAAATGCGCGTGGTATTAATAAAGTTATAAATTTAACGTTAGCGTCATTTTAACAAGACGATATGTAAAAACCACTAAATAAAGAGCTTTATCTTTCAGTTAAAGTAACTCCTATTTCTCACGTCAAAACTACTGTTAAATTAACAAAATTACTATGCAGAAAAATAAAATTTACCAATTAGCATCTCTGTAACGATATGCAAAAGCTCTATGGTAGATAATTTTCACAAGTAAAATCTGCTCTGTGTTGAATTAGATAAAAGTATGCATATTGTGAGATATTACTTAAAATTTAATGTTCAATATATGTATTCAATTTATCGTTAAAATGATGACAAATCAAATTAAATTTACGAGAGTTAAATAAACGCACATGTAATGAAAATAACATTTAAAATTTAGCATTATAGATATTCAATAACTTCTTACTCATTGATCAAAGGAAGTACAAGTTAAGCTGTTACAACTTTTTGTATACTTTTTTCAAGAAATTCTGTTCATCTTATCCGATCTACAAATACTATCTAGGTAATAAAGCCTTTAGGACAGCCAGACAGCAGGGATTATCAATATATGTCACTTTCACTCTAATGTTGGAGGTTAACTGCTAGAAAAGTCCAATGATGATTTAGTAGACCCTTGTTTGAACAGAATTGACTTGGCTGATAGGTATTACTGTAATCCGTCTGGAGTTGTTGAAAAGGATTGTTCTTGTAACGTTTCTTGATTACTTACAGATTTGTATAGATCTGAATTGGTATTTTTAAGATTGAAACGTTTATTTGGTGGTTAGTAGACTTACATCTTTTGGTGGTTATTAGAGATTAATAAAATTAAAAAAAAACAGAAGGAGACTTTAAAGCAGTTATGGAATTAATTTGGGAGAATTTATGTAGCTTATTTTAATTCATTAGTAAATTTTATTGTTATTAAAATTCAGCTGATTTTGGCTAGGTGTAGATAATATAGTTATTTAGAATGAATTTTTGAAAACGTCGTGTATTTTTTATCATAAAAGCTACTTTAGCTTTCTCTATAGATGGTTCAGATTGGTTTATAAAATCATACAGGATTGCATACAAAAAGGAAATATTTTGAGTTGAAAAATGTCAATCTACTATGTCAATGTTAATATCGTGTTAATGTCAATCTATTGTCTCAATGTTAATATTGTGTTAATGTCAATCAAATGTCAATCTGCATGACTGTAGAGTGACAACCTGATTTGAAAACAATTTTTTGAATATTGTGTGTAAAATAACGAATCGATGTTAACACGATGGTGTTACGAAACATATGTTGCTGTTGATGGCTATAACTTATTCTTTTATAATAAAAATTTATAATTGATTCTTCTTATTATATTTATTATATGTAATGAATCAAATATGTGCACTTTAGTAACATATTTTTGTTTGTGTTTATATTTAAAGGTGATCTAATACATTTGAATTACTTAAATATGTGATTTGCATATTATTATTATATATAAAATTTTGCTGATCATTATATATTTATAATATATATTCATATACAAATAATTACTGATATTACTCATCCAAAAATTTATAATTTATTTATGAAATAGATTGCATAGAAATTATAAAAATTACGTTGCTGTTGATGGATATAACTTTCAATACTTACCCCTTAATGATAATAATTTATAATTGATATTTATTATTACATTTATTATATCTAATGGTTCAGTTATGTACGCTTTAGAAACATCTTTTTCTTTGTATTTGTAATTAAAGGCAATCTAATTATTTGCATATGATTATTATATATAACCTTTTACATATGATTATATATTTATAATATATATAGATATACAAATAATTACTTATATTACTCACCCAAAAATGTATCATTTATTTATGAAATAGATTGCATAGAAGACCATAAAAATTACTTTCTGTCCATGGGTGTAACTAAATACTTACTCCTAATTTTATAATTGATATTATTATTATGTTTATTAAATCTAATGAATAATCAGTTATGTACGCTTTAAAACATCTTTTTCTTTGTGTTTATAATTAAAGGTGATCCAATACATTTGAAGTACTTAAATATGTGATTATATATTTATATATATATTATATTATATTCATATACAAATAATTATATATCAATTACTCATCCAAAAATATATAATTTATTTATCAAATAGATTGCCTAGAAGATCATATTAAAGTTTGTAAAGATGGTAAACTATTCATATTTAATTACTAGTCATTAAGAAATTTCTAACAAATATCAAACCGATGACATTTTACACTCATGTCCATAAATTAAGGATAATGAAGTTCAGGCAAAGAAAGAGACAGAAGCAAATCAAATTTCACTTATTTGTAAAGTCCAAAAGGTAAAGAGCAAAAAAAGATGCTATACGTTTGATAATTTAAAAATATTTTTACTCCCTGGAGCAAATTTCAAAAAGAACCTATTTACAAAAAACAGTTAACATGGTTTATGATGGTTAATGTCTCCCGGACGATGCAATACAGGCCTTTCAACGCCAAGACATGCTGAGTATCAAATTATCAATCTGATCTTGGGGAATATACTCATCAAACAATGCCCTCCTAAGTTCCGGTTGACAGGTGGGAGGGGGTTGACGGGCTTTCGTCGATATCCCACACAATTGGTTGGTGACTTTATAATTCCAAAGGCAAATAAATTTGTCATCCATAAACAATTCAGCACCCATGACAAACGTACATGTTGTTCCAGAATATCCCGATAATGTGGCCTGTCATCGTTAAACATGCAGGTCAGTTCTGGAACCAAGAATAATTCCTCCCCAAAATCCTGCGCCATAACGGTGTCAAAACCTAAATACCGGTCCTCATTCGGCGTTGTAACTCCGGGGCGACCTGTGCTGGAACATCTACTCACATTAAATCTTGGAATCGTTGCCAAAGCCTGGAACACTCTGGGCGATTCAATTCCTCGGATACTTCCAGCTGGCTACGTCCATCCAGTTCCGATAATTCTACCACGTAAAAAATCATCAAAATTTCCTTTGTGCCATAACTGTTATTGCACTGAAGGCTTTTAAAGCGCTTGTGAACAATTTTACTTCTTTGCCACCATTCCTTATATACCCCTCTCTTACACTCTCGTCCTTGTGACGTACTATCCGCGCCATCTGGTATTTTCCTGTAATTTGCATATTCTTCTACAACAGGTGTGTGATAATTCTACAGGTGAAATTTTTATTTTAGAGTTCAATTTCTGTGTGATTCTGAATTATCCTTAATTTATGGACATGAGTGTATATATAGTTACACGTTACACATTTTAATTGCTGTATCATTTCCAAACAGACAGAAAAAAATTTGGAAATTGTGTACTTTATAATTAAAAATAAATTTAATAATGACATTACATGCCAATATATAATGATAAAACTACAAAATATTCAAAACCTGGCAAACATCTCCAAAACTTTTCAGCAATGTAATGTACTCTAATCCTTTTAGAACAATTCTTAAGTTACATACAATTTCGTCTCGAAGTTACAGTTATTCACTGACGTGTAAGTAATTGCTTAAATCGATTGAACATGCAGAACATCTCCGTTCATCCAAGGCCGAACTCAGAACAAACACCGAGATTTGTTCGACTTTTCAAACTACCTCCATCCCAACCCCTAAGGAATTCCCCCAGACATTCCATAGCCTTTCCGGAAATGTTGTATACGTACCTCAGTTTAACAGAAAGAACAATCTTTGGGTTCAAGAAAGATTCTAAGTGTAAAATGCTTCTAAATCGAATCGATAGCAATTTAAAACGGGTGGATTTAAATTGAGGAATTGGATAAAGGAAAACAAGGAAAAGAGTATCCAAAATGGTCTTCTTGGAAGGCCCCAGAGGAAAGTCGGTTGTTTGCTGAACTTGTTAAGTCTTGTAAGTCGTGTTTGCGTAATGAAGGCCAAAATTCTGATTAGGAAAGAAAATGAAGAGGCTTCATTGTAAAAGGTCCGTTTGCCCCTTGCAGAGTTGCCGTGTTCGGATTTAGGTTCTGTGAATGGATCGCTTTAAAAGTTGTGTTAAGAATCTTTAGAAAAATTTAACGGAATGACTAGTGACTTTTAATAAATTGATTACTTTTTTTTCATTCATGTTGATGGATAGACAAATTCATATTAAAATGATTTCGTTTTGATGTTTAAAATGAAATATCTTTCAGTAGACATTTTGTATCCTCAAAATCAATTTAACATTGGTTATTGGACAGATTATTTATTCAAAAATTAAATTTCTTTTTATTTAAAATTTTTAAATTTATTTATGTATTAATCCTACGCCCGTCTGTGGCTGTTCAGCCATATGACGCCGAGCCTCCCAGTAGCGGGCAATAATGTCACTAGCACATCAATAAGTTCAGTACAGTTCCGCAGGTGATCGCTTTCTATACTGGCGATCTGATGTAATGGGCAGATCCATGCCATTATATCAATATTCTATACGAAATAAGGGACAGATCCCATCCATTATATCAATATTATATCTGACATAATGGACAGATTCCATTCATTATGTCAAAATTATATCTGACATAATGGACAGATTCCATCCATTACGTTAATATTTTATCTGAAATAATGGACAGATTCCATCCATTATGTCAATATTATATCTGACATAATGGACAGATTCCATCCATTATGTCAATATTATATGCGATATAATGAACAGATTCCATCCATTACGTTAATATTTTATCCGAAATAAGGGACAGATTCCATCAGAAGACAAACTACTGTGATGGAGGTAGGGCCTGCAGGTAATCATGGCCGGTTGTAAGGCGGAAGCGTGCTACAGTTTCAGCACGCACAAGGTGCATAAGAATAAAGCCCCCATGGCAAGACATTTCCACTTTTTGTTGCCGCTCAAGTCCTTGAGGCCTTTGCTGGTGCAGTTGTCAATGGCTGCACTGAAATGGACCAGAGTGTCAATGGAAACTCCGGCATGTTGGTTTCGGTCCGGCGCTTCGCCATGACACCAGCTCTCTCATTCTGGTGCCTCAACTGGTAGTTATTTTCTTTTTTCTGTGTAGGGTTGTTAGCTCTACGTCCTAACTTTACAGTCATATTAGACCGGGACCTACGAAACTGGATTTTGAACCATTGCAAACACCCATCACCAAACCCGAAACCTGCGTAATCGAGCGCCAGAACACTAATCACTCGGCCATCAGGCCACATTCGAGAATTGATCATATTACCACTGAAAGATTGTGACAGATAACAAATATAGATGTCTGCTTAAGAATCATTTTTTTTTACTGAGTATATGTCACCGTTTACCATCAAAATCAAACAACAACAAAAAAAATTAATTAATATTATTAAACACTTTAAGCATATGATAATAAGATAACTTACGCTAGATCAACTTTCTCAAAAATCCCACCCTGAATACGAATTTATCTCTTTAATGCGCTTTCTTTTCTTTCTTTCTTTCTTTCTTTTTTTTTTTTTTTTTTTTTTTAAACGTCAGAAAGAAGCTGGTCATGCAGAAGACCTGTTTTTTTACCACAGATTTTGTTAAAAAAATTAGGATAAAAAGGAAAAAAAAAAAGTTCGCCAAGAATTCAATACACGAACCAGGTATAATTTTATGCCTCGCACATATAAAATCCAACAGCATAAAAAAAAAAAAAAAACGCCCGCAAAAAAAAGTTTACAAAAAAAATCTTGAAGAAAATTCAAATTAAATTTTGTAAGAAAAAAATTTTTCGCATCATGGCTTCTTTTCACTTTGATTTAACATCAATTTTAAAAATTTAATTAAAATCCAATCATACTTAAGTGGAACATTGTTTCAAATTCTAAATCGTCCAACACTACGTACTAATTAAAAAAACTCGTAAGTAAAATAGTAAATAAATACACAAAGTGCTGGGGAAAAAATGCAAGCAAAAGCAAAGCTAATTTGGAAGAGGTCCAGAAAAATACGGGATTAAAAGGCTGTTTTCTTTAATTAAACAGGATTGGTAGTAATTAAAAGAAAAAAAGTATTTTTTTGTATTTTTTTTATTATTATCTACATTACAGTTCTTGGAATGCTTCTGATCTTAGATTAAGTTGGAGGGAGTATTTAAAAAATGAAAAATGAAAAAAAAATATTAAATCAGTTTCAGATTTAATACTTTTTTCAGTTTAATTTTTTCAATAAACAAACAGGGAAAAGATTTCCTAATTTTGTCAAACAAAATATGCTGCAGTTTTAGAAAAAAATATTTTTAAATTTCGTCTACATCTAACACTTAAATTTATATTTTTTTCAATTGATCAATGTTTTTGGAACAAACTTTTGGTTAATGTAAAAAGCTTTCATCGGTTCATTGTAGTATTCTGCAAATAAACCAAGTAATTTGTTAACACTAATTTTTGCCTTTTTTTCTTCTTTTCATCACCTTTTTTCTTAAAATTTTTAATGAGATTTCTTAATCAAAATTTTAATTACAAAATTATTTTAAATAATTTTTATTTTTCCAAAAACAGAAACTTATTGATCATTTAGAATTTTACTTAGAATTAGAACTGCTTAGCAAATGTTATCTTTTTAATGCGTTTCCTTTTTTTTCTTTTGTACGTCAGAAAGAAGCTGGCCATGCGGAAAACCTGTTTTTGTTAATTGTTTATTTATTTATTTATTTTTTACTACAGTTTTGTTTAAAAAAACTAGGAAGAAAAGAAAAAAAAAAACTTCGCCAAGAATTCAATGCATGAACCAGATATAATTTTATGCTTCGTACATCGGCGCAACAGCCCCCATGGTGGGCCAAGGCCGCCTGCCTATTGGCAGATTCCGAAGCATGATATATTTTCTTCTTACTGGGTAGGGTTGCCAGCTCTACTCGCTTAGGTTTACAGTCCTGTTAGAGCGGGAACTAACAATGGATTTCGAACTAATAAAAACATCCAAGACACCACCAAACCGAAACCTGTGGCATCGAGCGACAGAACACTAGTCACTCGGCCATCAGGCTCCAAGATAAATCTGCTTTGATATATTTTGCAACATAATATCTATTCGGTATGTTATTTCGAGAATTGTTCGCATTACCACGGAAAAATTGTGACAGATAACATATATAGTTGTCTGTTTAAGATTCAACACAATTTTTTTAATGACTAGTTTCCATCATTTACCATCAAAATCAAACAACAACAAAAAAAAAATTTAATTAAAATTATTAAACACTTTAAGCATATGATAATAAGATATCTTACGCTAGGTCAACTTTCTCAAAGATCCTGCCCTGAATACGAATTTATCTTTTTAATGCCCTTTAACCTACGGTTTAAAGTGGATTTCGAAGTGAGCATCATAACTCTAGTCACTCTGCCATCAAGCCCCTAGACAAATCTACTTTGATACATTTTTATGTCGCAACATAATATCTATTTGTTATATTATTTCGAAAATCGATCACATTACCACGGGAAAATTGTGACACATAACAGATAAAGTTTTCTTTTGAAGAATCAACACACTTTTATTTAATAATTAGATGTCACTCTTTACCATCTAAATCAAACAACAAAAAACCGAATTTAATTGAAATTATTAAGCACTTTAAGCATATGATAATAAGATATCTTGCGCTAGATCAACTTTCTCAAAGATCCTACCCTGAATACGAATTTATCTTTTTAATGCCCTTTAACCTACGGTTTAAAGTGGATTTCGAAGTGAGCATCATAACTCTAGTCACTCTGCCATCAAGCCCCTAGACAAATCTACTTTGATACATTTTTATTTTGCAACATAATATCTATTTGTTATATTATTTCGAAAATCGATCACATTACCACGGGAAAATTATGACACATAACAGATAAAGTTTTCTTTGAAGAATCAACACACTTTTATTTAATAACTAGATGTCACTCTTTACCATCTAAATCAAACAGCAAAAAACCGAATTTAATTGAAATTATTAAGCACTTTAAGCATATGAAAATAAGATATCTTACGCTAGATCAACTTTCTCAAAGATCCTGCCCTGAATACGAATTTATCTTTTTAATGCACTTTCTTTCTTTTTCTCTTTTTTAGACGTCAGAAAGAAGCTGGTCATGCAGAAGACCAGTTTTTTTTTTAGAACAGTTTTTGTTTAAAAAAATTAGGATAAAAAGGAAAAAAAAAAAGTTCGCCAAGAATTCAATACACGAACCAGATATAATTTTATGCTTCGCACATATAAAATCCAAGTGCATAAAAAAAAATTCCCGCAAAAAAAAAGTTAAAAAAAATCTCGAAGAAGATTCAAATTAAGTTGTGCAAAAAAAAATTTTTGCTTCATGGCTTCTTTTCACTTTGATTTAACATCAATTTTAAAAATTTAATTAAAATCCAATCATACTTTAGTGGAACATTGTTTCACATTCTAAATCGTTCCAACACTACGCACTAATTAAAAAAACTGTTAAGTAAAATAGTAAATAAATAAATACACAAAAAGTAGGGAAAAAAATCTAAGCAAACGTAAAGCTTATTTAGAAGTCCAGAAAAATACGGAATTAAAAGGCTGTTTTCTTTAATTAAACAGGATTGGTAGTAATTAAAAGAAAAAAAATACTTATTTTACATTATTTATTTTATTATTATTTTCTACATTACAATTCTTGGAATGCTTCTAACCTTAAATTAAGTTGGAGTAAGTATTTAAAGAAAGAAAAAGGAAAAAAAAAATATTAAATCAGTTTCAGATTTAATGGTTTTTTTAAGTTTCACTTTTTCAATAAACAAACAGGAAAAATATTTCCTAAATTTGTCAAACAAAATATGCTGCTGTTCAGAAAAAAAAATATATCTTTAACTTTCGTTCGCATCTAATATTTAAATTTATAGCTTTTTTTTATTGACCAGTATTTTTGGAACAAACTTTTGGTTAATTTTAAAAGGCTTCTATCGGCTCATTGTAGTACTTCTGTAAATAAACTAAGCAATTTGTTAATATTAATTTTTATCAATTTTTTCTTCTTTTCAACACATTTTTAATGACATTTTTTTAATCAAAACATTTATTACAAAATTATTTTAATTGATTTTTATTTTTCTACAAACATAAACTTATTGATCATTTAAAATTTTACTTAGAATTAGAACCGATTAGCAAATATTATCTTTATAATGCTTTTCTTTTTTTCTTTTTCAGACGTCAGACAGAAGCTGGCCATGTAGAAGACCTGGTTTCTTTTTTTTTTTTTTTTTTTTATCACAGTTTTTGTTTAAAAGAATTAAGAAGAAAAAAAAAATTCTTCAAGAACTCAATACACGAAGAAGATATAATTTTATGTTACGTATATATAGAGTCCATCATCATCATCAACATTGGTGCAACAGCCCCATGGTGGGCCAAAGCCGTCTACCTATCGGCAGATTCCGAAGCATGAGATATTTTCCTTTTACTAGGTAGGGTTATCAGCTCTACTCCCAAAGCTTTACAGTCTGTTAGACCGGGACATACGGTTTAAAGTGGATTTCGAACTACTGCAAACATCCAGGACACCACCAAACCGGAAAACCTGTGGCACCGAGCGCCAGAACACTAGTCACTCTGCCATCAGGCCCCCTAGAGAAATCTACTTTGTTATATTTTTATTTTGCAACATAATATCTATTTGTTATGTTATTTCGAGAATTGATCACATTACCACGTGAAAAATTAGATATAGTTGTATGTTTAAGAATCAATTTTTTTAATGATTAGATGTCACTATTTACCATCAAAATCAAACAGCAACACCACAAAACAACCAAATTTAATCAAAATTATTAAAAACTTTAAGCATATGATAATAAGATAACTTACGCTAAATCAACTTCTCAAAGACCCTACCCTGAATACAAATTTATCTTTTTAATGCACTTTCTTTTCTTTTCTTTCTTTTTTTTTTTTCTTTTAGACGCCAGAAAGAAGCTGAACATGCAGAAGACCTGTTTTTTTACCCCAGTGTTTGTTTAAAAAAATTAGGAAGAAAAGAAAAAAAGGCTTCGCCAAGAATTCAATACACGAGCAGATATAATTTTATGCTTCGTACATATAAAATCCAAGTGCATAAAAAAAAACGCAGCAAAAAAAGTTTTAAAAAAATCTTGAAGATGATTCAAATTAAATCCTGTAAAAAAATAAAAAAATTTTCGCATCATGGCTTCTTTTCACTTTGATTTAACATCAATTTTAAAAATTTAATTAAAATCCAATCATACTTAACTGGAACATTGTTTCAAATTCTAAATCGTCCCACACTACGCACTAATTAAAAAAACTGTTAAGCAAAATAGTAAATAAATACACAAAGTGCTGCAAAAAAAATTCAAGCAAAAGCAAAGCTTATTTGGTAGAGGTCCAGAAAAATACAGGATTAAAAGGCTGTTTTCTTTAATTAAACAAGATTGGTAGTAATTAAAAGAAAAAAAAGATTTTTTTTTATTATCTACATTACAATTCTTGGAATGCTTCTAGCCTTAAATTAAGTTGATGGAAGTATTTAAAAAGACAAAAAGGAAAAATCAGTTTCAGATTTAATGGTTTTTTAGTTTCCTTTTTCAATAAACCGACAGGGAGAAGATTTCTTAATTTCGTCAAACAAAATATGATGGAGTTTAGAAAAAAAAATATCTTTAACTTTCGTCGACATCCTATATTCAAACTTATACTGTTTTTTAATTGAGCAATGTTTTTTGGAACAAACTTTTAGTTAATTTAAAAGGACTCATTCGCTCATTGCATTTTGTAAATAAACTAAGCAATTTGTTAATACTAATTTTTGTATATTATATATAATATATATAATTATACTCTTGTAAACAAATATTATTGTAAATTTGTAACTACTGAGGTTAAAATGCTAATTTTCTGCTGAACTGCTTAAAAAAATGGGCATACTCGGATTAATTGTATTCCATATAACAGATATATCGATCCTAAAGCCTTTTTGACAGCGTGACACTACAATATTGTTTTGAAAAATTCAACAATACCTACAAAAAAAATCAAGAATTTTTCTTAAAAGTTGATGAAAATCACTCAACACAGTATTCTTACATTAAGTGTTCCAGGGAAATTCCCATATGTCAACGGTTTAGAAAATGATTTATATTTCCCCTGTGAAATCAATATAACATTGTACAGGAACGATTCGGAATAATATATTAATAAAATTTACTATTTAATTTGATTAATTTATATTATATAAATCCTGAATGATAACCAAAATACGGAGCAAGAGCATAACAGCATTCAAGGGAATGAATAAAACTGCATGAATTACTTGCATAAATAAAATTGGACGAATCTGTGTGATAAAATCTGTGACGAAATATAAAAAAAATTGGGACAGAATATTTTTATAACATCTGAGTGTTTTTTAACCTTATAAGACATTGGCCGAAAAGTGTCTCAAATTTTTATCAAAAAAATAATAATAAATAAGTAAATGGAAATAAAAATATTTCCGAATTTTTTCCCCCTGAAGATGAAAAATCAATTAAATAGTTTAAATGGTGGTCAAAAAATAATTTTTATTTGCATTGATAAACAAAAAGAATTAACAAAACATATAAAAAGGTCAGAACAAAATCAAAAACATGAATCGTAAAACACTGCAAAAATCAAGAATTTTATTTATAAATAAAGATCTAATTATCCGTAATCGGTTATCAAAAACAAATACATCCCTATATAGTACTGACAAAATACGTATTTTTAATTATCAATTTATTTATAGTTATTTTACAATAACATTTCCATCCATATTATCCGCTTTCTGGCATGATAGAACTTATGAACTCCATTAATCTTCCTTCATCATTGTTGCAGAATTCGTGGTAACTTGCATATGGCCTTATATTGGCTAAAAATTTGAAAACATTTAAATATTCTATTATATTGTTTTTAATTATTGTATTTCAATTTTCTAATTTTTGCCATGTTCTTTGTTTTAATTGTTTACTTGCTTTACCGCTAGAAATTTTAAAAATATATTTAAAAACATTTTGTGATTCAAAACAAAAATTTTCAATAAAAAATATTTAAAAAACCCTGTTATTTTTCATTTGAAAATTTACAAAATTATTTTAATCAATAGTTATTTATATAATTAAACATGAGAGAGCTAACAATTAATAATATGACAAAAAGTTACTCTTAAAATATTACATTGAAAGTCCATGTTCTGTAAAATCGACTCTAAAAATTCTTTAGAATTCCAGACATTTTCATCAAAATATTTCAAGCTAACCATCCTTTAAAACGTTTCAGCATGCTTTCCTACAAAGTAAACATTTCGATATTATTTAAAGCACATCTTTAACAAATCCGCTCACGGCCCTTTAGGTCCTCTGTTCTCATTCCAGACTTTAAATTGCCCCTAATTCCATTAGCACCTATTTAAAAACCTGGCCTCAGCGGGCGTTAGTTAATGTTGCCACTTCAGACTGTTAAATTTCCCCCATCTTTGCTCGTCTCCATGGAGACAGAGTGGAGTTGAGTTGAATCCCATTTATATCCGGCTGCCAGATTTCACCCTCGATTCGACATGGTGTCGAATAATTATCACCTCATAATTGTCAATTATGGATTGCGATTCTGTGACAGTTAATGAGGAAATCTGGATGGAGGGTTCTGGAGCGGGAAATGTGTAATTCAAAATGGCGGGAAATTGGGAAATTGCGTAACGGGATAAGGACCACTTCATAATTATGCGACTGGAATTGTTTTTCGAATTCTGGAACGTGTACACTGGCGCGGGGAGACATTTTTCCTAATTGGGAGTCTTGGTGTTAATGAAGAGACGAGAACAACTCATGTGAAGAGCACTTTCTATGTCCTTCTCACTTTCAGAACGAAATTACTTCCTTAATAAACAGAATTTCGTTAAACGAGGTTGGAGAACTTATTGTACATCAATTTTTTTTAAAAACTGGAGTTTTATAATGAATTCCAATTTATTTATTGCACAGAATATGAATAAAATTTTACATACATTTACACTGTGTTAAATGAAGGATTTTTAATATAATTTGAAGTATGTGATGGACTTTCTAAAAAGAACATTTATTATGGACTATTATGGACTGTCATGGAACCTTTATTATGGAATTTTTTTTTACTCTTTTTCCTAGATGATATCTGTAGATAACAAATGTTTCCTATTAGATATAATTAAAATTTTCATTAATTATAACTAATGCTCACGTTTTATGAACGAGGCCTGATGGCCAATTGGATATCGCTGTGGCCTCATGTAGCACAGGCTTTAGGTTTAAATGCTGGCATAGCATGGAATTTTGTTAGTAGTTCGGAATCAACGTTAAACTGTAGGTCCCGGTCTAATTTGCATAAAGTGAAAATGACAGTAGAACGACAAACCAAACCCCTTTTTTTAAAATATACTAACAAATGTCATAAAATCAGCATTAAGAAAAAAATTGTGGAAAAAGAATTGGGAGTCTTGGTGTTAATGAAGACGTGAACAACTCATGCTGAAGAGCACTTTCTATGTCCATCTCACTTTCAGAACGAAATTACTTCCTTAATAAACAGAATTTTGTTAAACTAGGTTGGAGAACTTATTGTACCATCATTTTTTTTTTTAAACGAGAGTTTTATAATGAATTAAAATTTACCCATTTGTCCATGTTTTATTGCATAATTATTCAACGGAATTTGAATAAATTTTTGCATACATTTTTTCTCTGACGATACTGTGTTGAACGAAGGCTTTTTATTATTATTTGTAGTATGTCATGGACTTTCAAAAAGAACATTTATCATGGACTATTATAAACTTTCATGGAAAATTTTTCATGGAACAATTATTATGGACTTTCTTTCTATATGTCAAGGACTTTTTTTCTTTCTTTTTTTTTTTTAATAATGTTTCTTATTATTATAATTAAAATTTTCAGTTATTATACTTGATGCTCTTTCTTTTTAAAATGTCATAAAATCAGAAATAAGAAGAAAATTCTGGAAAATGAATTTAGGAGTCTAGGTGTTAATGAACAGACAGCAACTCGTGTGAAGAGCACTTTCCATGTCCATCTCACTTTCAGAACGAAATTACTTCCTTAATAAACAGAATTTCGTTAAACGAGGTTGGAGAACTTATTGTAACATCATTTTTTTTTTAAACTGGAGTTTATAATGAATTCCAATTTACTTATTCCACAGAATTTGAATAAATTTTTACATTCATTACAGGCACATTTTTTTCTGACGACACTATATTGAATGAAGGATTTTTATTATTATTTGGAGTATGGCATGGACTTTCTAAAAAGAACATTTGTCATGGACTATTAAGGACTTTCATGGAACATTTTCCATGGACTATCATGGACTTTCATGGAACATTTTTCATGAAACAATTATTATGGACTTTCTTTCTATACGTCATGGACTTTTTCTCCCCTGTTTTTTACCTATAGATAATAATGTTTCTTATTAGATAAAATTAAAATTTTTAATAATTATAATTAATGCTCTTTCTTTTTAAAATGTCATAAAATCAGAAATAAGAAGAAAATTCTGGAAAATGAATTGGGAGTTAATGAAGAGACATGAAAACTCGTGTGAAGAGCACTTTCTATGTCCATCTCATTTTCAGAACGAAATTACTTCCTTAATAAACAGAATTCCGTTAAATGAGGTTAGACAACTTATTGCAACATCCAAAAATTAAAAAAAAAAACTGTAGTTTTATAATGAATTCCAATTTAACACATATGTCCATGTTTTATTGCTTACGTATCCAACGGAATTTCAATAAATATTTACATACATTACAGATGCCATCTTTCTGATGACAATCAAATATTTCACCCTCTCGCTTTGATGCGAACTTCATTCTCCGGTTCTAAACAGGAGATCCATTTTTAGTTTAGAACCATTTTCCCACCACTGTAGTTTATTTTGATAGCCTCGGCAATCGCTCTTTTCTTTCAAGGTCGCTCCAACGCAGAATTTCGAAACGATATAATTTTGGTTTGTTTATAACTCTGCCCTCCCATTTCTTTTTCTCTTTCTCTTCAGCCAGCCAGAAGTTTTCGTGGTTTCGTAACGGTTATTTTTTAACTCCTTTCACTTGCCGCAGTTTTTATTTTTAAATACTTTGTGAACTATTATTTTAAATTTTGTATTTACTAACCTTCTCCGAGCATGGGCTCGTTTAATATTCTTTCCTTAGCTCATCTTTTGGATTTAAAATTATGTTTTAATAATAATTATTGATATGGTGGTACGGGAAATTCTCTGGTACTCCAACTAAACACCTACCGTTACGTAACGTTTTACAACGTGTTGAATGAAGGATTTTTATTATTATTTGAAGCATGTCATGGACTTTCTAAAAAAGGACATCTACCATGGACAATCATGGACTTCCTTTCTATAAGTCATGCACTTTCTTCTTTCGCCCCCTCTGTATTTTACCAATAGATTATAATGTTTCTTATTAGTTATAATTAAAATTTTCATTAATTATGATTAATGCTCATTCCTTTTAAAATATACTAATGAATGCCATAAAATCAGCATTAAGAACAAAATTCTGGAAAAAGAATACACCACATTATTAAAAAAATATATTGGAGAGCTGATGTTATTGAGCAACATATAATCAAATTATTGCTATTTACTATAATTTGCATAGAAATAGCAAAGATGTATAATGTCATACTACATTGTTTCAATAAAACCAAAAATTTAAAAAAAAAAAAAAAAAAAAAAAACAGTAAAAGAAATCAAATTTTACGATGTCTAAATGTTGGCAATTTGCCCACATAGATCGCCTTTTTAATGAAAATTTCCTGAATAATAAATATTTTT
Organism: Caerostris darwini; assembly: GCA_021605075.1. Classification (NCBI taxonomy): domain Eukaryota; kingdom Metazoa; phylum Arthropoda; class Arachnida; order Araneae; family Araneidae; genus Caerostris; species Caerostris darwini. Next base: position 52,504 of record BPLQ01012858.1, on the reverse strand, counting down.
ATTACTTTCTGCGGTCATGAAATTAAAAATTTCTTATAATAAACCAACCGAGAATTATTTATACAAGGGTTAATCTCTCTCTACATATATCATATAATGCAAGATGTTTATGTGTCTACTTGTAATTTTCGAAAGAAAAAAAAAGAAAGAAAGAAAAAAAAAATACCTACACCCAAAATTTTTATTTAACAATGTTGATAATTGCAATTTTTTTTTTTTTTTTAATATGTACATAAATAAAAATCACAAAAATTTATATGAGTTTTTAATTAAGAAAGCGCGTGTTTTTATTGTAATTTTAAAACCTATTTTAATTACTCTTTGGAAAGCGTTTACACGTTCTTATTCACTTTAATGATTCATAATTCGTATTTTTTTCCCGTATTTTATTCTTTTCTGTTTTTTCTGTATTCGTAATTTTTTGCTTAATATTTTTTCATTTAATCATTTTTCATTTTTTTTTTTTTACATTTGTGTGCACATTTGAATTAATTGAGAAAATTAGTTTTATTGTTTAATGCATTTTAGCTTATATTTAACTGATTGTAGATGATTTTTAAAATATAATAATAGTTTGAATAACTATTTTTATAAACTTACAATTATTTATTATCCAAGATATCCGTATACAATTTAAACAGATACAATATATACAGATAAAATACTAACCATTTTTATGAAGTTTATTAAAAAAGATATTATTTTTAAATTAATATAATAAATACATGAGTAATTACACATGAGTAATCTCAAATGAAATATAATTTTATTATGCAGAATACTTGTTTTTAGCATATAGTAATTCTCCAAGGCATTTGTATTGTACAATTGCAATAAAATTAACTTTTTTTATATTTAACTTTAAAACATACAGGTGGCGCCACATGTAATTAAAAAAATAATCGAATGACACATTGCCAAATCTAAATCTGGATTGACCTTCAAACGCTAGTTGTGACTTGTTTTTTTACTTTATCCTCTACCGCGGTTCGGTGGTCTAGGGGTATGATTCTCGCTTAGGGTGCGAGAGGTCCCGGGTTCAAATCCCGGCCGAACCCAAGTGTATTTATTTTTATTACTTGGCATTTACTAGATGACTTAATAGAATTATTTTACTTCTATGAAAATTTAAAAAAAATAATTTAAAAAAACCCAATTTCCTATTATAATTGTCTTGAGTACTTAAAAATAAAAGAATTTTTTTAACATAATGATTAATAATAAGAACAAAAATTAATTACACACAGACGTTGTAGTTTAGATTACGATTTATTTCAATTGATACAATAAATGATTTCTCTTACATAATTAAAAATTAAAAAATTATTCATCTCAAGGAATACATTTAATTTTTATTTGTATAGTAATATTTTGAATAGCAAACGTGGCTCGGTGGTCTAGGGGTATGATTCTCGCTTTGGGTGCGAGAGGTCCCGGGTTCAAATCCCGGCCGAGCCCATTAAAATTATTTTTTTACTCTTTAACACCTCATTTATATGTAATAATCTTTTTAATCTAGCGCTTTAGTCTGTCATTAATATATTAAATAGAATTGAAGTTTTACTTATATTTTAATCAAATCGAAATATAATTTAAGTTATAAATAATAGAGTAGGCTTTATTAATAAAATTGATGTTAAAAAAAAAGGAATTTGTTTTAAACAAACTTCTACTATTTTACTAATAATTTCATATCTTAACCTTTTTATCATTTGAATATGTATTGTAAATAAAAAAAAATTAAGCATTATTTAATAATTTTAATAATGATTTTTTTTTAATTTTTAAAAAATTATTTATTAGTCAGAAGTAATAATAACAATACAAATTCACATTTATAGTTTAAAAAAATTATAAGACTAAATGATATAAATAAATATTAAGATTATTTAGCTTAATCTTATAGTTTTCTTTGGATTGATATATTTTAGCTGCTCAATAAGGATGAATATGAAAGTTTTATTTTAAGAGATTTAATGACGTTAAGAATAATGCCTCTTTTTATGATTTTACATATATACAAAACCAATACAGAAGTTATGCTGATTGTTTATGACGCATAAATGGAACACGAGGTTCAAATATATATAAAATGCATAAATAGCTTTTGAGTGTTTTTATTTTATGTACATAAACTATATTGCACATGCTTTTGATTGCTTAATGTTAAGGAGACCATCAAACACAAAAACGTGTCCCTGAATGTTGATTGTTTATGACGCATAAATAGAACATGATGTTAAAATATATATATATATATTATATAAAAGCTTATGATTGTTTTTATTTTATGTACATAAATTATATTGCATGTGGTTTTCGATTATTTACCTTAATGTTAAGAAGATCATAAAAAATAAAAACGAGTCAGTTTATGTGGATTGTTTATGACGTATAAATAGAACACGATGTTAAAATATATATAAAATATATAAATAGCTTATGGAGGGTTTTATTTTATGTACATAAATTATATTGCATCTGGTTTTTGATTATTTAGCTTAATGTTAAGATCATCAAAAACAAAAAAGTCATTTTATGTTGATTGTTTATGACGTATAAAATAGAACAAGAGGATCAAATATATATAAAATAAATAAATAGCTTATGGATGTTTTTATTTTATGTACATAAATTATATTGCATCTGGTTTTCAATTATTTAGCTTAAAGTTAAGAAGATCATAAAAAACAAAAAAGAATAATTTTATGTTGATTGTTTATGACGTATAAAACAGAACACGAGGATCAAATATATATAAAATAAATAAATAGCTTATGGACGTTTTTGTTGCATGTAAATAAATTATATTGCATCTGGTTTTCGATTATTTAGCTTAATGTTAAGAAGTTTATAAAAACAAAAACGAGTCACTGGATGTTGATTATTTATGACATTTAAATGAAACACGATGTGCAAATATACATAAAATATATAAATAACTTATTATTGTCTTTATTTTATGTACATAAATTATATTGCATCTAGCTTTTGGTTATTTAGCTGAATCTTAAGGAGATAGTCAAAAACAAAAACGTGCCACTGTATGTTGATTGCTTATGACGCATGAATGGAACACGATGTTCAAATGTATACAGGGAGATTATAATTAAAGCCCCACTTTCAAAATGCTGTAAAAAAAGAAACATTCATCACAATGAGTTCAAATTCGAAATGAAGATACTTGAAAAAGGGGGAAACTGTACGACGTCAAAAAATTTCCAAAGTGTATTAATAGATGGCACTGCAAGCGGCAGAAAAAAAGTGAATTCGGCTGGCAGTGATATTTTGAATCGAAATTACAACATATTTGGCATGGATTGCACATTAAACCGATTGTAGTGTTCAATGTGCTTGATTGCTTTGGTTTTTTGATAGAAAAAAAAGGACTTCCAAGTCATTCAATAGTTGTGACAATGTTAGTGAAAAGCCCATTCACCACAGCAAAGTCATACCAAATTGGATGGGAAAAAACGGATGGAATTTTTTTTTTGATGTCATATCGTTTCCACCTTCTTCAAATATCTTCAGTTCAAATTTGAACTCATTGTGACAAGTGGCTCTTTTTTTGCAGTATTTCACCCTGTATCTGGGCCGGATTTAGATGAAAAGAGGCCCTAGGCTATTCCACTTATAAGGTCCTTTCTCCTCCCATTTTTAAGTTTGTAAATTACTTATTATGTTTGTTTATTATTCATATGTGTAGAAATTATCCTTATTTGATTCAGTGTTTTAATGTTGACTGTTTTTAGAATAGTGTAATTCTAATTTTGCTAATAATCTGAATGTAGGCCCCTCTTAATCTTGAGGTCCTAGGCTGAAGCCTAGTTAGCCTATAGGAAAATCCGGTCCTGCCTTGTATGTTACATTATGCACGTTATATTATACACATATATGTTATGTGCCTGGCTCTGGCGTTCGGTACCACAGGTATCGAGTTCAAATCCCGGCTTTGCCCATGGGTGTTGTAGTGGTTCGGAATCCACTTTAAGCCGTAGGTAGCCGTAGGCGTAAGCGCAGGTCCTAACAGTATCGTAGAGCGCTGCGGGGGCATTGTTACTCCGCGTCCGTAGCTTACCATCCCTGGGTAATGCAAAGTGAGTAACATCGGCGCAGCCCTTATGGCGAAGATCACGGCCTATTTGCCAGCTGAATTAGAAGAAAAAAAAATGTTACATAGTACATATATGTTACATTATACATATAACATATTTAAAATCTAACCATGTATATTTAATAATTTACATATAACAAAACTTTAATGGAAAAAAAAATTGAAATTATTTACTCAATGTGATACGGTTGAGGGCATAAAATAATACAAAATATCCAATACTAAACAAACAAAACTCCATAATTATTTATTAACGCTCGGAAACTTAATTTACATGTCCCTGTTCTAGTAACAACCTATCTTCTCTAGAATAAAACAGCGCGACTAAGGAAATCAACAACCCACCTAATACCTCTTGCCAATGGCACAACACAGAAGCCGTTGACAGGTTTAGAACCAAAGCATTTCCCCTACTCGGTTGCCATGGCGACCCATCATACCTCGGAGGGCCATTCGGCGTGAAATAGCAGCCGCCAGATGGCGCTGACTGGCGTTAATAATCGGAACAAGAGGTTTAGAAAGGGGGAGAGAACTGGACAGCGAAGTACTATAACAACCCCGGGCAAAAAAAAAAAAAAAAAAAAAAAAAAATGGCGGGGTATTTTCATTTCTGGCGTTCTCACACTTTGATGAGTTCGAAGAGTTCTTATTTTTCTCGCCATCGTACAGTTTAAGGGTTATTATTTTTTTTTTTATATATATACTTGGATACTTTTATCGATAGTAGTTGATTATTGTGAAGATACTGCAGATTATTATTTTTCCAAAACTGAAAGGTTTAGTTTTGAAAAAGACTACATAAATAATAAGGAAATAAACTTGTTATTTAAATAGTTATATTGTGTGTATATAATTTTATTTTAGCTAAATAAATTGACAAAATTGTCGAAGATTGTTGACCAAAGATTGACCGTTGATTGATTGTTGACAAGATTGTCAATAAAGTTTAAAAAAACAAATTTAAATAATATATATATGTGTATATTTCCCGTGAGTCACATAAACATTGAATAAAATATTTTTCTAATACTTAAATATTTATTATTTTATTTATTTATTTTTTGTGAAACTAGAACTCATTATCTCATAATCACGTTTTAAATAATTTCTAGAATCGTTTTATTTTAAATAAATTTTCTATTTTATTTGTTTAGTCAACATATTCATTGTAATTACAAATTTCTAAGAAATCTTTTCATAAATTATTATGTCATTTTATCTCTAGTCATTCTATCTGTCTAGCTTAAAAATGCTCTTATTTAATTATTTTACACCAGTATGTTTAATAAGAAAATTTTAATTTTCAGCAGATGAAAAAAATAAATAAATAAAAATGCTGGTTAATATATATATACATACATATATATATATAACATAAAACTAAAACGACGATATCTCTCGATAAATATATTCTATGTTATAATTCAAATTAATGCTGTTGGTTGTATATTCATATGCATAAGTTAATTACACATTAAAGAATAAAGGAATGGTAAACCTTTAATTAATATTAACATTAACGGTTAACACCGTTAACGTAAATTAACAGTTCTCTTATTTTTACCTCGTTATATAACAGGCCTTTTTTCTCTTCCCGCCTCACCAGATAGATAGTCGCCAAAAAATATAGATAGTCGCCAAAATAGATAGTCGCCAAAAAAATCGCCTTATTGCTATTGCATGTGTTAAGTTGCAAAATCCTTAAATACAAGCAGAAAACTAATCCTTAGTTCGATAAAATGACTTCGGATTAATAAATTGGTATTATAGCTATTTATCAAAATGAAAATTTCCCTAATATTATGATCCAGCCTATGATATAAATCGCATATACTGGGTGATTAAAGTCTCACTTTCAAAATGCTGTAAAAAAAAAAGAAACACTTTTCACAATGAGTTCAAATTTGAATTGAAGATACTCAAAGAAGGGGGAAATGGTATGGCATCAAAAAAAGGTTCCCACGATTTTTCTCATCCGAATTGGTATGACCTTGCCTTGGTAGATGGGCTTTCCACACAGTATCACAACTATTGAATGACGTGGAAGTTATTTTTTCAGTCAAAAGCCGAAACAATCCAGCTCATTGAACACTACAGTTGGTTTAATGTGCAACTCATATCAAATACGTAGTAATTTCGATTCAAAATATCACTGGCACCCGAATTCACTTTCTTTAAGCGGCCTACAGCGCCCTCTATTATATCCATTTTGGAATTTTTTTGATGCCGTATCCTCTCCCCCTTCAAGTATCTTCAGTTTTCAAATTTAAATTCATTACGGTGAGTGTTTCTTTTTTTTTTTACAACATTTTGGAAGTGGGATTTATTTATAATCGCCCTGTATATTGCTTATAAATAAAATTGTTTTTTAAACATTCATTAAATATAGCATAAATATTTGTATATTGTAAATGTGTATTGTGTGGCGTAACTGTAAATTTGTGCGCTTAAAATTCTTCTTTCACAAATTTCTAGGCACAAGCATATACTGAGCCATATTTAACCATCTATTCAAAATAACACATTGTAAAGCAACATGATGGAGAATAATCTGGTTACTGACGTATACACCTGTCACGGGACAAGTAAATTGACTTCGAACTAGAAACATTTAGCATTATTTTACTACTGTGTCCAAAAAATAATACCAATTTTCAATAAAAAATTCTCGGGGCACATGGAATCTCAATTTTTTTTAGGTTGCTGGCACTGTCCTTGACATCTGTTTGAAATTTGTACTTGAGTTACGCATGGCTTTGTTTGCAGAAACGTATAGAATGTTGCAGAAGGCATTCGGCGGGCATTCCTATATCGGAAAGAAATGTTTAGAAGTGGTATAAACAGTTCAAAGAAGGCAGAGAACGCGTTAAAGACGAAGAGCCCTCTGGTAGACCATCACCCTCTACCGACGAAGTTCACGTCCAAAAAATCAATGACTTGGTGCTTGCAAACCGTCGATTTACAATTAGAGACCTTGCTGATAATGTTGGAATTTCAAAAGCATCGGTCAATTCCATTTTGGGCCTGAAACGCGTCAAATCTCGATTGGTACCGAAAACACTGAATGCTCTAGTTCATACTGCATAGATTCTTCGTGACTTTTTCGCCAAAAATGAAACTCATATTGTTCCACAACCACCGTATTCACACCGTGCGATTGCTGGCTATTCCCTAAACTCAAAAGACCACATCGGGGAAACCGTTTTGAGTCGATTGAAGAGATTCAACGTGAATCACAGCGCGTTTTGAAAGTCATCGCTGTCGATCACTTTTTAGCATGCATTGAGGATTGAAAAAAAAAAAAAAGGTTGGTATACGTGCATTGTGTCCGGGGGGATTACTTTGAAGGAGATGAAATAAATTCGGAGGAATAAATAAAGAGTTTTTGGAAAAAAAAAAAATTGGTCTTACTTTTTGGGCACAGTAATATGATCAATAAAAGAGAAAAAGAAGGAAAAAAAGACGTTTTTTCTGATGTATTAAAGCAAATTTCATCATGTTTTGTTGTTTAGTCCACAAATATTTGCTGATAAGATATGGCTTACATAATGGTCGAATTTCATGGAAATAAATGAAATCTTTCAGAATGTGAATATGCTTTTTTGTAGCTTTCGCTTTTAAGTTTCGTTTTTTCATATTTTATCTTTTGTCCATACGATAAAAGAGTAAATACCTTAAATTGTAGGGAAGTTTCCCTTTTTTTTTTTATCTGTATGACAAAAGAGTAAAGGAAAAATATTCTACAATAAGCACAATTGCGATACTAGAAAAGTAAACGTAAAACAATTATAATAATTCCATTCGTTATTTAAAAAATGATTATTATATTTGCTCATAAACTTGACACTGATTGTTTCTTACAAAAAAGAACTCTCTTCTTTACACTCTGAACATGCAGGTCAGTTCTGGAACCAAGAATAATTCCTCCCCAAAAGAGCCATCCTGCACCACCGTAACGGCGTCGTTCAATGGTGTTCTCTCGGTGGTAACGGGTACCTGGCGCTCTCCATATGAAAGTCCGGCGAGAATCAGACTGCAAACTAAACCTGGACTCGTCGGAAAATATCACACAAGACCAATGTTGCGGTGTCCACAATGCATGCTCTCTACTCCAGGTTAATCGCAGGTGACAGTGAGTTGCGGTAAGTAGAACACATCTGACAGGCCTACGATCATATAGACCAAGTGCCCTAAGCGTCTGTACACGGTCTGCCTTGAAACTGTCGTACTGGTAGCTGAAGAGAGTTGACGAGACAGGTCTGATGTTGTGCTCTGTCTGTTTCTTTTGGCAGTAACTGCTAAATACCGGTCCTCATTTGGCGTTGTAACTCGGGGGCGACCTGTGCTGTAACATCTACTCACATTACCATCACATTCTTACTTATCTTCTTAAAATTTACGACATTGCTTACTTCTTATTTCGTTCACCAACCGTTCGTGTTTTGAATGTACATAAATAAAGCCAATATTAAAAATCACATGAACATTGAGGTGAATAGTAAGGTAATATATATATAATTTTGAGACTACCAAAAAAAGTGAAATTTCAAGTAAAATATACAATACTTTTTAAATGATTTTATTAAAATTAACCTTGGCTTTTAGAAAATTCTTCTATTTTTTTTTTTACCTACATAATATAAAAGTTGAGTAATAGCAATTTTATTAAAGAATAATTATCAAATATGACCGAAATGTGATTTCGGAACCAGATGTGGGTTTTTTCCCATACTATTATGTCTCCTTTTAAAATTTTAAATTCGATTTTTTTATATACTATTAGTAGTCAAGGTAATCATCTTTTAGGTAAGGCACTCTGTGCCACAGTCCCAGCGCTGCCAGGGATGTTTGTAGTAGTTCGGAATCCACTTAAAACCATAGGTCCCTATCTATTATGACTACTACTACTACACCACACCTCATCACTGTGCCTAGACCTGAGTTGCCCCTTTATAGTTTGGGAGTGATGTGGGTGAGAAGTCTGATTCGGTTCTGTGAAGTTCTACAAACATAGGAGACAGGGTCCTAAGACTTAAAGTAATTCTGAACAACTACGAACATCATTTCCCCTATGAGACTCGAACCCGAAATCTGTGGCATCGAGCGCCAGAACGCTAGACACTCGGCCATTCAGGCCCCGATCTATTATGACTGTAGAGCGTTCGGCGTTGGGCTGGCAATCCTACCCGGTAAAAAAGAAAACAATTCCGAAATCACGTCAATCTAGAAATATGACAGTAGGCAGGCGGCCTCGGCCTATCTTCGGGTCGTTACGCCAATGACGAAGAAGTCCTTTTTTAATTTTATAAATTATTTAAAATTTTCAGCGTTCATCTTTATTTATATTTTTAAATAACTACAGCGGCAATCATCTTACAAAAACCGAACTAATATTAGTGACAATGATATAACTGAAAGTTCATCAAAATTGAAACTTGACATGAATTCATCTATTCTTGACATGAATTCTACGGAAAAGCAAAAATGAACTGACATGCAACCAGATTATTGCTATAGAGATGCTCTTCGAAATGTTTAAAAGATGTTTTAATTGTGATGGAAGATCAAACTAAGTTCTACTCTCAAAGATGACTGTAAAGAACAATAACTGTCCCTTTGTCGTACCATTTTCTTCTTCTAATAAATTGCAGAAATTTGGCGAATTGAATATTCTGATGGTGTTTAGATTGCGGCTCATTGCAAAAGGTTACTGTGATGGGAAAAAATGCGTTGAATTTAAAATTTATCTTTTTTTTTTTTGTCAAAGCCAGTCTTTGGAAAACAGGAAAATAATTTATTTACTGTTGCTTCAAATTTTTCTCAGTACTGTATGAAGGAAACAGCCAAAAAGTGAAGGAGAAAAAAGGGGAGATAACATGCAGCATCTGATGTGTGTCAGTTGATGAAAGATGCAACGTCAAGGATTTAATTCACTAAATAGGCGTATAAGTGGGACTTAATAGCCGAGTGACTAGCGTTCTGGCCCTTGGTGTCACAGGTTTCGGGTTCGTGTCTCGGCGGTGCCATGGAGGAATGTAATAGTTCGGAATCCACTTTAAGCAGTATGTCCTAGACTAATATGACATGTTGTCGTCGAGCCAATCCTCTGCGTCACGTCGAAGACAGCGGGGCATAGGGCTGGCAACCCTACCCTGTAAAAAGAAAACAACTCCTGTGTCGAAATCTGCAGGAAGGCAGACGGCGTTGGCCCACCATGGGGCTGTTACGTCATATGAAGAATAAGAATAAGAAAGGGCTGTATAAGTGCTTAAAAGCTATCTCCATCAATACTGGAAAAATATTAGATATTAAGTCTAGTTTGTCATCCTATTGTAGAATTTGCAGAAAATCATCCACCCCTGAAAATATTTATATCGCAACCACAAGGGATCATCTGCCCTCATTGAAAGTGTAGAGGCTTATCGAATATTTGAAAGCTATCAATTAATAAATGAACTACAATACACTCAGTTCTATGGGGATGGAGATCCTAAGGGGTTTGATGCAGTAAAAAGCATCTATGGTGAAGGCACTGTAATCGAACTGGAATCCATTGGTCATGTACAGAAACACGTTGGCACACAGCTGAAGAAAAAAACATCTAATAAGGAATAAGTAGTAAAGGAAAGCTTACAGATAAATTTATCCTTAAACTTAAAAACTACTAAGGAATTGCAATTCGGAGTAAAGGCTCGTGCTCACCAAGGCGACAAGATGCAAGCGAAAAAAATTTGACCAATCACTAGCCTCACCGCGGTCGCCTGAAACCGGTTTGCAGTCCTCCGCTTGGAGTTGCCCAACTTTCAACTCGAAGCGGTTTTTCACTAGGCGTAATGCTATTTCTGACGTTTCGCTGTGAAGGGGTCGAAAAAATTTTGTCGCTTGCCTCTTGCATCTTCACGTCTCTCGCCTCGGTGGGAACGAGCCTTAATACTACGGATCTGCTTAATGCGAAGTTCTTTTAATACTCACATTTTTCACTGTTGTGCCACAAGGACAGTGCTCTCAAAGGAAAGATCGTTGGTGCAAATACCAACAACTACAAGTTCTGAGTAAGCCTTATAATGAAAACTTATAAGGTTTTCAAACCAGTATAATGAAAGTGATAAAACCAGTTTATAAGAAACAGTGAGACCAATCTCTGTTAGTTAAAAATTGTCTCTAAAGTAGTTCTCAGTTAGATAAAAATAATCTGTCAGTTATCAGATAGTTAAAAATAGTGATTAAAGTTAGTCTCTGTTAGTTGGTTGCTCAGAAAGATACAAAATACAAAAGACAGTTTCAATGGTATCATGGAAAATATTACCTAAAAGCACATTAGTTGAATCTACAGCTAGGAATTTCTTTGGCAGTTTTACAGTTCAACTATAGAGTAAACAGTCTACTATCAATTTTAAAGGCCTTAGGAATTTCTCCAGTTCATTATACAACACAAATTTGCTTCGAAATCGATAAAAGTCATATCGATGACATTCTTTATCTGCAACTAAAACCAAAAGAAAAACAACTTCATGCTTCTAGACGGAAAAAAATCAATAAATATAAGTTTAATGAAGACAAAAATTACAAATGAGGACATATTTAACAATTTTCTAATATTTTTTGAAGGAATAAATTTCTAAGTTTAGTTTTTGTGTAAAATGTCACAAGTCTCTTAATTTAAAGATTCTAAAGTTAAAACAACTTATAACCAAAATCGATAGAATGTTCATCTGCGTATATATGAGGCGTGATTTTTATGTAAGTAACATTTTGAAATATGTCAACTGCAGCGTTCCTATCAAAGTACCGCCCATGCTCAAGAATGAACTAGGTATATTCCTTTTTCAACTATCCACAAGAACCATTTCAGAAGCAATCAATTACTTTAATTTTTATTTATGCGTATTTAAAATGCCCCATCCATTTGCTTAATATGTTATGTTATTCTTTTTTTAAATGCAAAAGACGTGAAAACAATCGCAATTCATCGGCAAATTAGTGGTAAAAAAAATTATGAGCAATGGAATGATTAGAAAATGGTCAATAAAGCAATTCAATCAGTGACGAAACACAGGTGGCTCTTGTTACGCTGGAGCCAGCAAGGAATTTTGTATTTTTATTTTTGCAGATTTTTATTTGTGTAGTATCGCCCACAATTATGGAAGCAAGAATTTTGGGGTTAATAGGGATATCTGCAATATACAGAGAAAAGAAGAAGAATAGAGATGTACACTCAAGAGCCAAAACATTATGACCACCCCTACATTTTGCAATGAACTCGCCTGGATGATGTGGAAGGCACGTGATCAGATGGAAGTGATATTTAACTGGTATTAAGTGATGATATTAATCCACGCCAAGGCGGGTTGAAGTTGTGTTGCGCGCCAAAGGTGGGCCCACTTGTTATTGACAGGTGGTCATAATGTTTTGGCTCTTGAGTGTATATATACGTTACAGTTTCACACTAATTTTGCAAATCAGCAATCGAAAATTCAAGTTCCTACACCCTTCAACCATAGGTTTATTGCATTCATTAACATTAAAAATAATGAATGCAATAAACGTAACATTTTTTTATTAATGCTTGAGAAAATAAAAGAAAATAAATTTTGCTTTCAATGCTAATTCTTCGGGCAAATAAAACATATATAGTAAGCATTTTCAAAATTTTAAAATCATACGCTTTTAGTTCAGCATCGACGAATACAATAGCATATTATGCTCATTTTCGCATATTCTTACTGAAAGCAAAATACATCTTTCTTGGTAAAATAAAATAATAATTTTTTCTCTATTAATAGCAAATTGAAATTGAAGATTGTCAGCATTTCCGAACATTAAAAAAAAAAATCGCCAAATTAGCAACGGCGAATTAGACTGCCTCGAAAAAGGAAAACGATTCACGATAATTTTAAGATCTGTTTATAAAATTTGGCGATATATCGCTCACTCGAATCATGCCAACTACAAATTAAAAAGCCATGGCAGTTAGATTGGTTTGCTTTGCCTCTTTACTATCATTTTTTTGCACACTTTTGCCTAATTAGACCGAGATCTACAGTTAAATGTGGATATAATTTAATGAATTGTCTAAACTCATTACTGATTCGGTAGAAAAATGGCTTCTAGTTTGCAAACTAAATCATCATTTAAATAAAACTATTTCAGATTACACATTTACAATGGAAATATCGTTGGACTATTTGTAAGGATATTTTCTTAAAAATTTCTTATGTATGTCGTAAATAATAATAACTTTCTGAGATTTTTTGGTCTAGTCCTCTTTAATTCTTTATCGGCCTTAAATTAGTGAAGCTAGTATATCTTAGAATGACAGTTAGTAATTTTATAAACATTGCTTTTTTAGTATATCTCTTTTTTTTTTTTTTTTTTTTTGTTCTTGAGAAAATGTCTCCATACATTGTTTATAACTTGATGTGCCAGACATGAGGCCCATTGGGGATAGGAAACTGCAGAAATCCCAACAACATCCTGACAAGTGTTGAATAATAAAGTTGTTACTTGGTATTATATATTGAAATATTGTTTAATTTTAATCCTGACAAGTTTTTCTACTTTCTTTAAATGAAAAGCATTATTAAGTAATCATTTTAAAATGTACAGTTAAATGCTCCTGTTTTATCTGTGTAATCTTATATAAAATGTTTTAGTTTAAGGCTTACAATATCAGGACATCGGCAGCAAGATGAATTAAAAGGGCAACTTATTTTCAATCAAGGAAAAGGCAATAGCTTCATTCATGCATATGAATTGTAATAAAACTAATCCTTTCCAGATGAAGCTGATGCCTATCAACCACTATACTGGTTGCGACCATAGTTTTCTTAAGAGTGAAACAATTTGCCTACATACAAATATGCTAATGATAACAAAAATAATGAAAATAGAAATCACATAAAAAGTGCTATGAAAATTTCTCATGAATATCAGGTTTTCTTCTACATATTTAATTGTGATCAAGCTATCATTTTCTGTTTTTTGTTGTTGTGTTTTTCCAAAAATGGCGATGATTACTTTCTAGCGATTATTTTCATTGAAACCAGAAAGTATCATTTAATAATCTTGCCATTCATCTTCGATTGCAATAATAAAATTTTCAATATCATTCAATTTTAATTTAATGCCATTTTAATCCAATGAATTATGAGAGCTATATAAAAATTCCATAAAATTACGCTGCTAAACGGTACTTAAAGTAATTACAAAATAAATCTTTTTAGACTCAAGTCCAAACCTATTTCTTAGCTAAACGTGGATTTCAAACCCTATCTATACCTTTTTCAAATACCTTTTGATAGTAGATGGTTTTAAAATTAACAACAGGCCTACTGCTCGACTACAAATCCCTAATGATGCCCTAATGCAATTGTCATGTAGCGAATCATAGTGGAGAAAAGTATCCACAGAATCCCTAAGCCGAGGAAAATTTCCCTAAACTACTTTCAAATGTGTCGGGCTGAAAGAGCGGCTTAATGAAGTGTACCTAACAATCCTTTAAGCACAGTTTAATGATCGTAAATTGAGGGAACTCTAATCCCTCGCCCGTGTTAACTGGAACCCATTAATCCGAGGGATCTTCCGAACATTGACTTCATCAGCCCTAAATGCGAAATTCATGACTTTCTCCGTTTTAGAAGAGGGTTCAATTAACTGACAATACTTATCAGTCTTCTTTTCGAGCGAGGAAAGTTTAGTACAGTTTACTATGAAAAGGGCATATTTGATATTTTTAACTGACAATATTTATCACTCTTCTTTGAAGCTAGGAAAGTTAAGTACTGTTTACCATAAAAATTGTATATTTTGTTATTTTTAACTGACAATACTTATCACTCTTCTTATGGTGAGAGAAAAGTTCAGTACAGTTTACTATAAAAATAGTGTATATAATATTTTTAATAGTTGTCAATTTGTTGTTTGTCATTGTGTTGTTATGACGACACATTCAATTATTTGCCAAAGAATTAATGTAGTTTCCCAGTTATCATTAATATAACACAGATACCTATCTATATTTATGTCTAGCGTCGAGCTAATCCGAGGATCTTCCGAACATTGACTTCATCAGCCCTAAACGAGTAATTCATGACTTTCTCCATTTTAGAAGAGGGTTCAATTAACTGGCAATACTTATAACTCTTCTTTTGATGTAAGGAAAGTTTAATATTGTTTACTATGAAAATAGCATATTTGATATTTTTAAGCGTTGTCGATTTGTTTGTTTGTCATTGAGTTGCTATGGCGATACGTTTAATTGTAGAGTATTTGCCATTGATCTGACATAATCTCAAAGTTATCAATAATATAACACAGATATCTATCTATATTGTTGCTTTGGGAATCCAACATTTATGTTGATATCTATGACATGATTTATCTGATAAAGTTGTTTATAGAGCCATTTATTAACATAAAAGCGGGGCCTGAATGGTCGAGTGGCTAGCACTCTGGCGCTTGGTACCACAAGTTTCGGGTTCGAGTCTCGGCGGTGCCATGGATGTTTGTAGTGATTCGGAATCCACTTTAAAAAAGTAGGTCCCGGTCTAATAGGATCGTAGAGTGCTGCGGGGACATTGTTACTCCGCGTCCGTGGCTTATCTTCAAGTTACATGCGCCCCCTGGGTAATGCAAAGTGAGTAACGTCTGTGCAGCGCTTGCCTTAAGGCATCCAAAGACCAATCTGTCTAAAGTGTTTGCCAGCTGCATTAGAACAAAAAAAAAATATGAAAATAGCATATTTGATATTTTTAAGTGTTGTCAATTTGTTGTTTGTCATTGAGATGTTACGGCGATACATTTAATTGTAGTGTATTTGCCATTGATCTGACATAATCTCACAGTTATCAATAATATAACACAGATATCTATTTTTATTGTGGCTTTGGGAATCCAACATTTATACTGATATCTATGACAGGATTTATCTGACAAAGTTGCTTATAGAGCCGTTTATTAACACAAAAGCACATAAAAGTTTTTTTTTTCTTTCTAATGCAGCTGGCAAACACAGACATGGACGTCTTGGATACCTTAAGGCATGTGCTGCACAGACGTACTCACTTTGCATTACCCAAGGGGCGCGTGTCACTTGAAGATAAGCTACGGACGCGGAGTAACAATGCCCCCGCAACGCTCTACGATCCGATTAGACCGGGACCTACTTTTTAAAGTGGATTCCGAACCACTACAAACAACCATGGCACCGCCGGGACTCGAACCCGAAACCTGTGGTACCGAGCGCCTGAGCGCTAGCCACTCCACTGACATAATATCACAGTTATCAATAATATAACACAGATATCTATCTACATTGTTGCTTTGGGAATCCAACATTTGTATTGATATCTATGACAGGATTTATCTGACAAAGTTGTTTATAGAGCCGTTTATTAACACAAAAGCACATAAAAGTTGATACACAGATTTAATTAATCCAAGGAATAAACGGGACATTGATTTTAGGACAAAATAAGTACTTTATCACAGTTACATAGGTACAGATATATGCTACAAATTTGTTATTTAAATAATTTAAATGCATATATATATCTGTCGTATATAGCTTCCATTAATTCAATACAGCATTTGCAAATATGTTTTTATATCTTTTATGAGTTATGGTTTTCAGCGTGGGGCCTGATGGCCGAATGGCTAGCAATCTGGCGTTCGGTACCACAGGTATCGGGTTCAAATCCCGGCTTTGCCCATGGGTGTTGTAGAGGTTCGGAATCCACTTTAAGCCGTGGGTCCCGGTCCTAATAGGATCGTAGAGCGCTGCGGGGACATTGTTACTCCGCGTCCGTGGCTTACCATCAAGTTACACGCGCCTCCTGGGTAGTGCAAAGTGAGTAACATCGGCGCATCCTTTATGGCGAAAGATCACGGTCTATTTGCCAGCTGCATTAGAAGAAGAGGATGTTTTTCAGTGTATCAAAATTATACTACAAACAGATTTATTTGATAGTTTTATTAAAGCTTTCTTAGTTTGAAAGTGCTGTAATTTAGACGTTTTATTTTAATATCGAGATGTAATTTGAAATGTACAACATAAGATTCTACCAAATTCGAAATTCAAATAAAGAGATGGAATAATGCATAAAGCAATGCAATTTTTGAGGGAGAAAGTCATTTCTGTATCTAAATGGATGCATGCTTATCTACATGCTTTGAAATATGTAAAATTTATTGATAAGTTGGATCTCAAGAACAGAAGATAAGATGGAAGCATGCTTATATAAATAACTGATATTGAATATCTGAATTCAAAGTATCAAAGTTGAAAGGCATATATCTTTGAAAAGCCTTCACACTTTAAGATCTTAAATTTAGCATACTTCAGAAAAACACTATTATATATACTCAAATAATAGCATTATTATCTCAAATAATAGTGCTATTATCTCAAATTTATTAATTTGGAAGATTACAATGCAGTATTCTTTAATCCATCGACGTGAGTTGTACAATAATAAACTCAAACGTTTCAGCATTATTATTTATCTTAGCCATTTGTGTATTATTCGATGTATATTGGGGAAACACACCCCAATTTCTTGCAAAAAATTAGTTTTTATTCAATCAACTTAAAAATGGTTTTTGAAGAGTTAGAAGGGGATGGAAATTCAAATTTAATAGTTACAAAACTCTCAGAGCAAGAAATTGTTGCTACTTTAACTCTAGATCAGATTTTTCGTAAAGTTTCCATGGTGGCATTATAGTTATGCAAGGCTTGTTTTCCTTAAATGCCTTTATCATTTTATTTAATAAATGATAATAGAAACATGATTATTTTAAGTTAAGCGATGAAAAAATGTAAGATTTAGGAGATTACTAATTTTCTTTTGTAGAAATTCACGCTTATCGTCTAAACTAGTTACACGAAAGTCATACTCAGTGACATCGTTTTCCGTATTTTCAGCAATAGATGCTAAGCCAATTTTTCCTGAATAATGCTTTTGATCAAGATTAAAGCATCTTAGAAATTGAATATCAACATTGTTTAATGTTTCAGATTGAATGTTTTCCCTTGGTATCGTGTTAGGTGGCAATTTACGAATACATTCAGCATTGAACTTGCTACTTTAATATTTTACGCAATATTCTACTTCTTCATCTATTTCAAATGAAGATGGGTTACCGTCAAATACACTATGTGTGAAAGAGTATGAAAGGATTTTTTAATATGTACAAATATATTGAAGCTACAAGTGATTTGAAGAAATATGAAAATTAATAAATCATCCATAAAGAAAAAGACAATAAAATGTCCCGTACCAGTGATTTAAGCTCCGAAATAGAAAATTTATCGCCAGTAACTGCTATAGCAAAACATTTTTTACCACTTTTCCTTTACGTAATTCGTATACAACATTCGCTCAGTAACTTTCCTTACTTACCAAATTGATGACTAAATTTAATAAGGGATCCATTTAATTTATTTTTGTTTCCAATGCAGCTGGCAAATACGTAGACAGTTATCTTTTTATGCCATGCAAGGACTGCATCGACGTTACTCACTTAGCACTACCCAGAAGGTGCGTGTAGCTTGAAGATAAGCTACGAACGTGGAGTAAAAATACCCGCACAATGCTCATATTTGACTGGGACCTACGGCTTAAAGTGGATTCCGAACCCCTACAAACATCCATGGAAGCGCCGGGACTCGAACCCGAAACTTGTGGTACCGAGCGCCAGAGCCCTAGCTACTCAACAATCCTTCTATTTCATTTATAATCATCCCTATTTACATATTTCTCGAATATGCATTTGCTTTAGTACCCTATATTAATAGCATCTGAACATATTTTTCTATTGCTAGAAATGTTTTGCATTCTGGGAAGACTTTTAATGCAATTTCAACTTCCAAAATATTATCTGTTCTTTTTTTTTTTTTTGTGAATTTTTGAAGTTTATATGGACTTTTTTGCACTTCTTGTACGTATTTTATGAACAAATAAATATCAGAACATAAATTTGGAATTTTTTAGAATATGTCGTAATATATTGCATGCATCTAATACTTTACACTTGAAATAGTTTAGGCTGGTGGTTTTTGTTCGCCAGCCAACCAGTGGAAAACAAAATGTAATACTTTTTTATCGTTATATATAAAATTTGTCCCATGAGTGCAATTTTTACAATCCCAAAACAAAGACAAACATCCGAATAAATAAATACCGTCAAGGGATTTATAACTGAAAAGAAACCGACGTATATAAAAAAAAACGTTTTATTTCTGGAATCCCAGGAAGGGAATACATCAAATATGAAACGTTTTTGCTCCATGAGCCCAGGAGAGAGTTTTACAAGAAAAGCGAAAATAGAATGTCGTGGAAAGATTCAGTGTTCTAAGAATAATATCGGAAATGTATTGAAATATGATTAGGTATTAAATTCTTTTGAAACAAGTAATATAAAAAAAATTTAAGTCAATTCCTACTTTTTTTCACTATATTGCAGAAAGTGCTTTATAAATAATTTTCATTCATTTTTTTAAGTTAGAGAAAATTCTCTCTCTCTCTCATATACACTTTCCATCTCTCTCCCTAATTTATTCACATGTTTCATTTTCCATTTTGTTCCAAAATTTCTTTTTTCTTTCTGGGTTCTAATCTGAGTTAATCAGATTAGAACCCAGAACGGAGAAAGAAATTTTTTTCCAGCGATCTATACGCTTCGCCACTGACGTTATTTATTCCTAAATTTATATCCTGCTAAATATCTTATATAAGAGAACTTTTTTTCCCCATATAAAACAAACATTAATTAATTAAATTTAATGAATGATTTAATACTTAAAAAAACTGTATTAAAATCCAGTGTCATCCACTACAAGTTTAAAAAAAATATATTTGCACTTGAGTGGATGAATAAAAAGTATTTTATTAAAGATTGAAAATTTATATAGGCAGATATATATAGGGAGAGTATGAACTAATAGTAGGAATTGAAAAAAATTTTAGGCTAGAGATTATTTACTCTTTCTGAATTTATGATATGTTTTGTAAAGTGTGTCCATTTAATGTATGTCCATTTAATGTGTAGTGTAATGTTTTATAAAGTTTCTATTAATTCCATTAACCCTCAGATACTTGTTGTTATATGCCAAAAAAACAGTGTCTCACTTGGACGTACTTCGAACAAGCTAGGAATCTCATAAAGAAATAAATGTAAGTTAGTACAAACATTTTATTTCTGATGTATCTAGTTTGTTTTTCTGTACATAATTCTGTAATGTGACGAAAACTTCTAAGATACCCCATAAAGTAGGACTCAGCAAACTATGCAATGAGAAAAGAACAAATATTAATCGAGAATAAGTGTTGGAAAAACGAAGTGGTTCCTTTCATCTAAGTAGGATGTTTTAATGATATCCTACCATGAAACAGAAATATTAGAAAGTTTACAGGAATATTACATATTGTAAGAAGTATCATCAATATGTAATGTAAGAAAAGAAATTAGATCTTTGTTTAAAAAAAAGAATGCATAAAAGTCAACAGGATGATATTACATCATACAAATAAGTCTCGTAATATTCATTGCTTTTTGAAGTTTACATAACATTTAATTTTTTTTGTTTGTTTATTATAATATAATTAATATGCATAATGAGTAAATTATGTAGCATTATACGTCTAAATATATTTTTTGCTTTGATTTATTATACTTTAATTTGAAAAAAAATATCGGAATTCATCTGAAATATCTGAATTTTTCGCGATATCAATCCTTATATATCTTACAGAAAAAATTTTTTTAATCAAAAATATGTGGGTTAATATAACAAAAATACAAACAAAGAAATGAATCAATGCTATCTAAGATGATATCTTGATGAAAAATACATGAATCTTATCAAAAACATTTATTTATATTAATTAAATACCTTTCATTTTAGATACATTTAAATAGGAAAGAAACTAATTTAAACCAGTTTGGTTGAATTATGCATCAAAAATATGAGTATTATGAACTCATTTGACAAAGCATCTTCGCATATATCTTACAGAAAAAAATTTAATCTAAATATATGTGTTAATATCACGAAAAATAAAAAAAATGAAATGAATCAAAATATATGTATTTTGAAGATAAATATTTGTTTTTTTCAAGTTAATTTAAGGCATCGTGCATAATTGCTTTTTTTCGTTATTTTACACATGGTAAAAGAATAGATATGACGAATTTGATATCAATTTTCAATATGAAAATTGTCCAACACAAAATCACTAACGGATTGGGAGTAAAAAGCTAAAAGCTCTTTAAACAATAAGATAATTAAATAACCAAGGAAACACTGCTAGCAAAAAATGAGAAGTATTTTTAACGATTATGACGCTTTAAAAGTATTTTCTTCATTGAAAGTCACAGTAAATTGTTTCCGTTCAATAAGCCGAAAGCTGAAAAAGAGCACAGAAAATAATAAAAGATCCGTCGGAAGTTATAAGGGGAAATTTGTTTCGCCCCGAGTCTTGTACAGAAAATAAATTTAATGCCTTTCTTCAAAATTGTTTCCTTTTCTTTATTGGGAGAAATACTGGAAACTAATATTATGGAAAGTTCTAAAAAAAAAATAGTTGGACTATTTTCTTTTGTCTATAGTTAAGCTTTCTTCTATTTCGGGAAGCCATTTTCTCAAAATAGCTTGTACAAAATTAAAACTAAGTATTAAAGTTTCAACTAATAGAGCAAACAGTTGTACAAATGTTTTTGGAGGAACAATTAAATTAACTGTTGGTGCACAAATTTAAACATGCAATTTTTAAACTGCGGTATTCACATTTTTAGAAAAGATAATGATACAAATATCCATTTTTCTTTATTTCCTTTATTTTAATAACAATTTATTTTTTTAAATGTTCTTCCTTAGTCAAAAGAGAAAACTTTCATCAACAATTTTTTTAGTGCGATATTAAATAATGCGTAAAATGCAAGATTTAAGAATTGGCATGATTAAAGTATTTGTTAAAATAATTTTAATCTTCAGAAAAGGCCATATTTAAAATTTCTTTGATTTTCACAAAAATTATAAGTTGGTGCTTCAGTTGTACCCATTTACATTGTGTAAATTTTTTGTATTACTCGATTATTAGATTTCTGAAAACCTCCATGTTATGTAAAAAATATTTGTATAAAGAAGTTATATATGCATATAGAAGTAAATATATGTATATAGAAGTTATATAATATACATATAGAAGTAAATATATGTATATAGAAGATATATAATATGCATACAGAAGTAAATATATGTATATATAATTTATATAATATGCATATAGAAGTAAATATATGTATGTAGATTTAGGCCGCTTGCAAAAGACGCATCCCAGCCGAAACCCCAATTTATGTAGGGTTACACCGGTTTCAACTGATGCATCCCGGCCGAACCTACAGTTTTGTTAGACTTCTCTACCAGTCTAACTGTGGCTGTACTTTCGCAGTGGGTGTCTAGGGATGTATTTCCAAACACATCAACGAGACGTTGGTTTTCTCTCAACAACACATATTTAATGAATATATGTACATGAATATTTACATCAACAATTAATCATTCACAACCATTTTCTACCGCTGCTTGACGCAACGCGTTGCAGTTTCGCCATCTCCCAGCGTCTTCCTCTCGCGCCCATCTACGGGGTTTTTTCCTTCTTCCAGGGTCAGAGTTCAAGGTCCAATACTGCCACTACATGGCAAAAGGTTGATGTGAAAGACACATAGTCCGTGAAGTGTTTCCATCTGGTGCTTCGTAGGCAAACAAATCCTACATGTATATAGAAGTTATTTGTACTTTTTCAAGTCAATTTATGGCATTGTGCATATTTTGTTTACGTTATTCAACAAATGGTAAAAATATAGATATGACAAATTTCATATTATCAATTTTCAACCATAAAATTTCCAATGCAAAATCACTAACACATTAATATATATTGGGAGTAAAAAGCTAAAGACCCTTTAAACAATAAAAGAATTAAACAACCAAGAGAACGTTGAGAATAAAAAAATGAGAAGTATTTTTAACGATTATGACGCTTTAAAAGTATTTTCTTTATTGAAAGTTACATTAAATTGTTTCCGTTCAGTAAACCGAAAGCTGAAAAAGAACGTAGAAAATAATAAAAGATCCAATGGAAGTTATAAGTGGAAATTTGTTTCGCACTGAGCCTAGTACAGGAAATAAATTTAATGCCTTTCTTCAAAATTGTTTCCTTTTCTTTATTGGGAGAAATACTGGAAACTAATATTATGGAAAGTTAAAAGAAAAATGGTTGGACTATTTTCTTTTGTCTATAGTTAAGTTGTTTTCTTCTTCTATTTCGGGAAGCAATTTTCTGAAAATAGCTTGTACAAAATTAAAACTAAGTATTGAAGTTTCAACTAATGGAGCAAACTGTTGTACAAATGTTTTTGGCGAAGTAATTAAATTAACTGCTGGTGCTAAAATTTAAACATGCAATTTTTAAACTACGGCATACGCATTTTTAGAAAAGATAATGATGCAAATGTCCATTCTTTCTTTATTTCTTTTATATTATTAATTATTTATTTTTTAAATGTTTTAAAAAAGGATGCCTTAGTCAAAAGGGCCAACTCGCATCAGTAACATTTCTGGTCTGCTATTAACTGCAAAATTTAAAAATTGCAATAAATAAAATTATTTGTTAAAATAACTTTTAATTTTTAGAAAAGTTCATCACTAAAATTTCGATTTTTTCTTCGTGTGAAAATTATAAGTTGGCAGTCCCATTTGCATTCAATTGTATAAATTCTTCGTAGCCATTTTACAGGTTTGTATAAAACTCTATGTGGGGGCCTGATGGCCGAATGGCTAGCTCTTGTTCGGTACTCAATATTACCCGGCTTTGGGTTTGTAGTGATTACCACTTTTTAAAAACCGGTCCTAATGGATCATGCGGGAGACAATTTTATGAAACCATTTTTGGGTAATAAAGTGTAACATCGGTGCAGCCCTTAAACACGGTCTATTTGCCAGCAGCATTGTAAGAAAAAAAAATAAATATATGCTTGTTATGTAAATTCGTGAAGTAATATAATAAACAACGTTTATAGAATAAAAATCAATTTAGTAAATTTTAAGTGTGATAATTAAAGGTTGAATAATTTTAATTTTTAGATGTTATCTCACCCTGGTTTTTTTAGCTGTGATAAGTTAGTTCGTGTTTACCCATTTACATTTATTTTTCTTTTACTCTGGATTTTTAAAAACCTTGCACTTTAAAAAATTTTTTTTACACTTTTATATTTTTTGAAGTAAATTTTTTAAACTTTTTGTTCATATGATTAAACTATCTGCAACAAAATTAATCATGAATGTTTTTGTATAATAATATTTTTTGCAAATTTTAAGATAACGCATTGTGCATGTTTTTTTCGTTAAAACATATCCTTTTAAAACATATAGATATGACGAATTTATTAATTTTCATATTCAAGAAAATTTTGTAAAATCACTAACGATTATATATTGGCGATCTCCTAAAAAGTGAAAAGATAAATACAAGAAATGAAGAGAGAGAAGTATTCCTTTCTTAGACAACTTTTAGAGTAAACATATTGGTCGTGCTGAAGAAAATCCTCAAAATTTTCACCAGGCAGCTTTATAATGGATGTTAAAACATGCTGACTAAATTGTCATTGCATTTCTTCATTTTTTAAATTCACCAAATGCACACAACTTCTTTGATTAAAACCTTTGTCCTCATGTACGTTATCAAGTGCGTATTAAATTAAAAACCTATTAAAAGTTTCCCAATGGAGCAAACAGTTGTACAAATTACCATTGTGAAGCAGTTTAATGTTGAAAATTTAAACATGCATTTTAAGCTGTGGTCATTCATATCGCCATATGATGCAAATGTCTTCTTTTATCGTTATTTTTAACCTATGAATAACATTTTTTAAAAAGTTTTTTGCAGGTTCCTTAATCCAAAATTAAACTTTCATCATGTCGACCTTTTTTGGTCAGGTATTAAAGTAATGCGTAAAATTAAGATTTAGAATTGGGTTGATTAAATTATCCTATTTGAAACAATAATTTTAATTACAAAACTTTTACGTTTTTAAGGATTTTCAAACCTTTGTTGGAGCACCTCATCAGTTACTCTTTCACATAAAAATTTTCATTTATTAAATTATTAATTTTTACATTAACGAGAAATAAACAAAAGTCAGCTTAATGTTATAAACACGCCATTTACGTTTATCAAAGTCACTAAACTGTCAACGCATGATTCCTCCGTAATGTTAATTTATTCAGCAACTTATACTTAATCTGCGATATTACTTGAAAATAAAAAATTGATTGTTATTATGGCAATTAAATAACCTATTAATTATCTCAGCTAAAATTTTTTAATCTTTTTTTTTTTTTTAAAAGAAATATAATTTTTTATTATTATTCCAAATCATTAAATTTCATTTATATATAATCTAAAATAGGGTGAAGGAGAACTTGGTAATTCTTTCACATCAAAAGTTTCAAATACCATTACAAGGAGTGGTTTCTTCAAAAGTCCTTAAAAAATAAACATCAATTGATGTCACTTAATTGAGTGACTATCCAAGTCACTAACCAAGTCATATCTCATTCAATTCGCAGCTGTAAATGTTTAAATTATCCTTATTGTAGATGAACAAATCAATTAATTATCACCACTGAAATATAAATTTCTAAAATTTTAAGTCAAAAACACTTATGCATTTACATAGAAGTCGAATTAACAGCACCTGTCAAACTCTTTCACACCAAAATTTTCATATCTCATTACAATATACACTTTCTACAAAAGTCCTTTAAAAATAAACAAGTCGTTTAATTAAACGACCTTGAAGCGGGACAGTCACAAGTCACGATTCACATCAGATCCATTCAAATCGCATCTGCAAATACATTATTCTTATTGCATGTAAATTATTGATTTGAACAAATCAATTAATCATCATAATTGAAATATATATTACGAAAAATTTAATTAAAACTTTTTTTAAATCAAAAACATTTCTATATTTACATAATTTATAATCGAATTAATAGCACCTGTCGAACTCTTTCACACCAAAATTTACATATTCATTACAATATACAATTTCTACAGAAGTCCTTTAAAATATAAGCACGCCATTTAATTGAGTGTCTATACACGTCGCTATGTCTATCACTAACCACGTCATATGACATGCAGATCGCAGCTGTAAATATTTAAATTATTCTTATTGTCGATGAACAAATCAATTAATTTTCATAATTAAAGTAAATCTTTTTTATAATCAAAAACATTTCTACATTTACATAATTTAAGGTCGAATTAATAGCACCTGTCGAACTCTTTCACATCAAAATTTACATGTTCCATTACAATATACACTTTCTACAGAAGTCTTTTAAAAATAAACAAGTCGTTTAATTAAACGACCTGTTATTTTGACCTGACCTGACAGTCACAAGTCATCAGATCCCATTCAATTCGCACCTTAAATTATTCCTATTGTAGATAAACAAATAAATTAATTATCCTAATTGTAATATAATCAAAAAATCGAAATATCTTTATTATTAAATATCTGTTTTTAAATCGAAAACATTTCTATGTTTACATAATATAAACTCGAATGACTAGTACCTGTCGAACTGTTTAACACCAAAATTTACATATCCCATTACAACATACTCCTTCTACAGAAGTCCTTTAAAAATAAACAAGTCGTTTAATTAAACGACCTTCAAGCGGGACAGTCACAAGTCACGATTCCCATCAGATCCCATTCAATTCGCAGCTGCAAAGAAAGGTCCAATTTCTTCCAACTCCTCTTCAATTTCTGATGAAGTCCACCGGGGGTAAGTGCTCTTTTATCGACATTCTAATGTAACGAAATTCAATTTCAGCCTTACTCAAACGACATTCGATTTATACAAAAATGGAATCCTCCCCTCCACACCCGTGGAATCATGGAAACGGATTCCAATGATCTAGGCACAGAACACGCGATCGATTGTTTGATCAAATAATAGAATCATCAATTTAGGGCGGTGTATTGATTCTTCGTCGGGAAAAGTCCACCCAGATAGACTGGAACATTTTAAACTTAAATGGATCTTATTCGAAGAGTTTTTATTATTCATTTTCTTTTTATTGGATTTCCCCAAGGAACTTAACGGCCGCGATGTTCTATTTCACAGAATAATTAGCGACGGTAAGGGATGGGGTTTATTGCCCTCAAGATTGTCGATCAGTTGATGGTAAGAGTTTGGAAATTTTCCTTAGGGGACAGACAATTTGCCGACTTTGGAGAGAAGTATCCATGGAATTCGTTTAAATGAATATTCTATTCCTTACGTGTTTCTTGTATATTAAAGTTAAAACGCTATAATAAGTATTTACACTGTAAAAATAAAGGTAGACGGGATATGGAAGATTATTTAACTTTTATACTTTTTTGTTAATTAAAATTCTAAAAAATATATCAAAAAGTTCAAATGGCATTATTTTGTATCGCCTTAAGGTGTTCAGTTATAGGGGAATACATCATTTGAATTTGGGTAAAGTATGTTGACATTGCGTTAGTTAAATTTGCAGGAAATAAGATGCTGGCTATGGGCCTGGTGGCCGAGTAACTGACATCCTGGCGCTCGGTGCCATGAATGCTGGTAGTGGTTCGGTATCCACTTTAGACAGTAGGCTCTAATCTAATATTACTGTAGGGCGTACAACTGACCAACCAACCCCGTAAAAATTCTTTCACACCAAAATTTTCATATCCCATTACAATACACACTATCTGCAGAAGTCCTTTAAAAATTAACAAGTCGTTTAATTAAACGGCCTTCAAGCGGGACAGTCACAAGCCACGATTCCCATCAGATCCCATTCAAATCGCAGCTGTAACTTCTTAAACTATTCTTAATGTAGATGAATAAATCAATTAATTATCATAATTGAAACATGTCTTTCCCAAAATTCAAATATATATATATATATATGTATTTAAATCAAAAACATTTCTATATTTACGTATTGTAAAGTCGAATTAACAGCACCTGTCGAACCCTTTCACACCAAAATTATACATATCCCATTACAATATGCACTATCTACAGAAGTCCTTCGAAGATAAACAAGTCGTTTAATTAAACGACCTTCAAGCGAGACAGTCACAAGTCGCGATTCCCATCAGATCCCATTCAATTCGCAGCAGCAAAGAAAGGTCCAATTTCTTCCAACTCCTCTTCAATATCTGATGAAGTCCACCGGGGGTAAGTGTTCTTATATCGACATTCTAATGTAACAATATTCAATTTCAGCCTTACTCAAACGACATTCGATTTATACAAAAATGGAATCCTCCCCTCCGCGCCGTGGAATCATGGAAACGGATTCCATTGATCTAGGCATGGAACACACGATTGATTGTTTGATCAAATAATAGAATCATCAATTTAGGGAGGTGTATTGATTTTTCGTCGGGAAAAGTCCACCCAGATAGACTGGAACATTTTAAACTTAAATGGATCTTATTCGAAGAGCTTTTTTTATTTTTATTATTCATTTTCTTTTTATTGGATTTCCCCAAGGAACTTAACGGCCACGATGTTCTATTTCACAGAATAATTAGCGACGGTAAGAGATCGGGTTTATTGTCTCAAGATTGTCGATCAGTTGATGGTAAGAGTTCGGAAATTTTCCTTTGGGGACAGACAATTTGCCGACTTTGGTGCAGTATCCATGATATTCGCTTAAAAGAATATTCTGTTCGTTAACTGTTTCTTGTATATTAAAGTTAAACGTTATAATAAGCATTTACATTGTAAAAAATACTAGAGGGGATATGGCAGATTTTGACTGTTATTTATGTTTTGTTATTTAAAATTCTAGAAGAAATTCAAAAAGCTCAAAGGGCATTATTTTGTATCTCCTTAGGTTGTTCACGATTCCCATCAGATCCCATTCAATTCGTAACTGCAAATACTTAAATTATTCTTATTGTAGATGAACAAATCAATTAATCATCATAATTGAAATTTAACTTTCTAAAAATTTAAATCAAAAACATACATAAAAAACATACATACATACATACGTATTTACATATAAGTCAAATGAATAGCACCTGGCGAACTCTTTCACACCGAAATTTACATATCCCATTACAATATACAGAAGTCCTTTGAAAATAAACAAGTCGTTTAATTAAACGACCTTGAAGAGGGACAGTCACAAGTCACGATTCCCATCAGATCCCATTCAATTCGCAGCTGCAAAGAAAGGTCCAATTTCTTCCAACTCCTCTTCAATTTCTGATGAAGTCCACCGGGGGTAAGTGCTCTTTTATCGACATTCTAATGTAACGAAATTCAATTTCAGCCTTACTCAAACGACATTCGATTTATACAAAAATGGAATCCTCCCCTCCACACCCGTGGAATCATGGAAACGGATTCCAATGATCTAGGCATAGAACACGCCATCGATTGTTTGATCAAATAATAGAATCATCAATTTGAGGGCGGTGTATTGATTCTTCGTCGGGGAAAAGTCCACCCAGATAGACTGGAACATTTTAAATTTAAATGGATCTTATTCGAAGAGCTTTTTTTTATTATTATTCATTTTCTTTTTATTGGATTTCCCCAAGGAACTTAACGGCCGCGATGTTCTATTTCACAGAATAATTAGCGACGGTAAGAGATCGGGTTTATTGTCTCGAGATTGTCGATCAGTTGATGGTAAGAGTTTCGAAATTTTCCTTGGGGGACAGACAATTTGCCCACGTTGGAGAGAAGTATCCATGGAATTCGTTTAAAAGAATAATATTCTATCCCTTATTCGTGTCTTATATATTAAAGTTAAAACGCTATAATAAGCATTTACACTGTAAAAATAAAGATGGAAGGGATATGGAAGATTTTGACTTTTATACTTTTCTGTTATTTAAAATTCTAAAAAATATTTCAAAAAGCTCAAATGGCATTATTTTGTATCGTCTTAGGTTGTTCAGTTATAGGAGAATAAATTATTTGAATTTTGTTAAAGGATGTCTACATTACTGTATTTGAATTTTCTGAAAATAAGATGATGACTATGGGCATGATGGCAGAGTAGCTAGCGCTCCGGCGCTCAGTGCCATTTACACTTCTAGGGATTTAGAATGCATTTCAAACATTTGTCCCTGGTTTAATATGACAGTAGGGCGTAGAGATGACAACTCTACTCCATAAAAACAAATCCTCTCCAATTTCGAAATCTGCCTACTGGCAGGTTGGCCTGCCATAGTGCTGTTGTCCCAATGAAGAAGATGCTGACTGCTTTTTAGGTCGTTAGGATTAGGTCGTTTAGAATTAATTTAAAGTTTCGTATTAAAAAAGCTTCGTATTATTTAAAATGAATGAAAAATTAAAATTCGTTTAATGTAAAAATTTGCGCAATAGATAATTAGGTAAAACTTATGGCCTTTTTATGTGATAAACTTGTTGTAATGAAATAATAAGTTTTGCAAATAGTAATTGCTAAATATAATTTTTTTTTAGGTTGCAACCATAAAAATAAACATCATTTGTTCATTTTCTTAAGACCTATGAGTTTTTACTTTAATAATTTTTTGTTTATTTAATATCTAATGCAGCATAGTTGTGAACTCTAATCTTAAACTTTACAAAAGTACCACTTGAAATGCAAAAACTTTTTGCTACTATAGATTTTCCAATAAGACTGGCACAAATATTTCCATAAAAAGAAAAGCAATCGAAAATATGATCACAGTCGAAAATGCCAAACTGGAAAAATATATGCAACGGAAATTTCCACATTATATAAATAGGCACTGCTAGATAATCATGCTGTGCTAAGAGAAAAATGTCTCTTGTAGAATAGAATGAAATAAGTCAGTAAAGGCCAGATAAATTGAACCAGAACTTTTTTAATGTCGTACATTGCAAATATTTTAAAGCTCTTTTCGTTTTCTTTTAGTTCACAAAAAAGCATATATGACGCTATATTACTATAACTTTAACTTATTCGAGTTTTTCTTTTTCCTTGGTTACGTATAATCAACTTCATCGACTAACACATTTTATACCATGCACGATACATATGTTTTTCATGACATTTGTAGCAGAAATGGTAGATTTCTATTCAGTAGAAATGCTGAATTCTGAATTGCACTCACATTGATGTCATACAAATCCATCCATTCGCATTCTTGTCCTCAAATCCAGTGAGTGAAAATTTCTGTACTTCATATTGTCTGGAAGGATATTGTTATATTTAACACATATTTGCACCTCAGTTTTGAAAGTAACTTTCTATGGTTGGAATCTCACAGGACCATCTAGACCAAGCCCACGTGCCCGTGTGGGCTTGACTCCGTGAAGCTCAATATGAGACCGGAACCTACGGTCATATGAGACCAGACCCTACGGTTTAAAGTGGATTTCGAACCACTACAAAGATTCATGGCACCGAGTGCCAGAACGCTAAACATTCGGCGATCTAGGTCACAATTCATCAGGTTTAGGCCTGATGTAGCAAAGATAATTTTTTGATCGACTTGCTTTGGAAGTCTCGAGTTGAGCTCTCCGAGTTCAGAAATCTAAAACGATAACCATCAATAAACTGTAATAATTTAGCTGATAAAATAGATAATTCATTTTCTTTATTTGATTTCTTGATGCTCTTCCTTGTTTCTGTCAGTTGTCATTATCTTGAAACAATTAGACTTTTTTCAGTGAATTTCGTGGATTGACCATTATTTTCTTTGATTTTTATTGATGCTCCTCCTTACTTGTGTAAATTGCTATTCTTTTGAAATAGCTACAGCTTTTTTTCTTTAAATTTGATGAGCAGACATTAATTCTTGGTTTTTAAATGCTCTTTTTTATTTGTGCAAATTGTCAAACAATTTTATTTTATTTCAAGATCATTTATTTTTTTTTTGAATTGTGACACAATTGATTATTTCTGTAAATTAATATTATCTTCTAATGTTCAGACCATTTTATTCTTTGAATAGAATAGAAATTGAATATTTAAAATTTAAATTTTACAAGATTTTGCAAAATTTATGAAAATATAAAATTTTAAATTCTTTAATGGCTAATATAAAACAAGACTTTATAAGATTATTTTTAAAATATTCAAAACTTTTTAGTAATACTTAGGAATATATTTTGTAAACGCAATTATATATTTACACAAATCTTGACATTTTGCAAATTATTATTGTATTAATAGTCGGAATCTTTAAACATTTAAAAATAATTTTCGGAAAGTTAGAAAAAATAATTAGTAGTTAATAATAAAATAAAGTAGTTAACTCACTGTAGCTCCATAATAAATTATACATGACTATTTATTATTTACATTATCTTTAAAATATTTGTATTTAAAAGAAATGAATATGGAGGAAATGTTCTTTTATCAGAATATTATATTAGAATCCATTTTCTTACATGCAAATGCATAAATTTTTAACTAATGCAACAATCACAAATTTAATAATCTTTCGCACAAATGCTTTTAAAACACAGTGATTGTATTTTCAATCGATGATTCTGAGCATGCGTGAACTTAACTGATTTAAATAATTTACAGATTTTTGCCCGTTTTGTACTAAATCTAATTTTGAAGGTATTTTACAATTTATTTGAATAAGTAGTGAAATATTATATATTAGACTTAAATAAAAAAAAAATGAACGAAAATGTTTAGCAAGCCTATGATGTGCATCGAAATGTTTCAAACCTAGATTAATTTACACAATTTTTAGAATTACTAAAAGTTACTTATTACTTAAAATTCCTTATTATTTAAAAATGATTCTTATACACACTCATTGATAAATAGATGTCTAAGCACCAGCATTACAAACTTCTAGGAGGGATAGGATATACCTAAACAATCTGAAATCGCACAGCAAACTTGTGTCGAAGACGGTTTCCATACAAGGTAGATGGCGTTGCAAGAGCTCAAGAATTCCTAAAATTTGGAAGAGATCCTTTATTTTACACAATAATGAAGTGATTGTTTTTCAGCCTTGCCTTGAATTATGTAGAATAGTTTGTTTATAATGCGCATGTGCCCCTTCTGTTTTCTATATAAGGCGAAGTAAACCAAGATCTATGTTGTCTTGTCTCAATTGCTTGTAAGTGAACAGGTGTCCAATAAAGTGGATATGTATTCACAGAGTATTTTCTAAGTACACCTTCAGACACCTTTCAAGTCTGGTACAATAGTAGGAGAGATGATTAAATGAACGTAGACTAACCAATCTGGAATGCTGAGCAGTGAAGTGCTGAGCAACTAAGTGAAGTAACGCTTGTACGCGAAATGTATTCGTTAATATATTCCCAACAGTAAACTTTTAACAAACTTCACTGATTTCGGCCGTAACGCTTATAACCCTTATAGCATTTGGTCATTAGGGGATTAGACGTGGTGGCTTGTTTAATCGCCGGATTTATCAGGCCCTGATAATTTTCCTGAGGGATTATCAAGGCACTATGGTATGCTGACTAACAGCTCCGAGGAACTAGTTGTATGCATCCGAGTGGCTGCCGAGGAATCCAAAATAGTTCCGAAATATTCTGAACTTCATGAGCTGAAAATGTAAGGATGACATCACATTTTATGGACGACAATTCAAACACATTTGACATGGTATGACGTTTATATTTGTTAGTGTTTACAAAGCTATTCTTGTTGATGAACACAAATTAATAAATTGCACTCACTTGAATGATATGCTTTTATTTTGAGTGTTTACTTTACACTCTACCTTTCCAACCTTCTGTTGCTACGCGATTCCAAATCTTTTAGGTGCACCTACTCCAATTAAA
Source organism: Caerostris darwini (assembly GCA_021605075.1). Classification (NCBI taxonomy): domain Eukaryota; kingdom Metazoa; phylum Arthropoda; class Arachnida; order Araneae; family Araneidae; genus Caerostris; species Caerostris darwini. Next base: position 18,533 of record BPLQ01012858.1, on the reverse strand, counting down.
AATTTGTAAACCTGGTGCTGGTACACTCTGTATGTATTGCTTCTAATCGTTGGTAAATAATATTGTTTGTATAAAAGTTTAAATTTTCCTGTGCTATATGATGCACTTCATAAATAGTTTCATTTAATTATTTTTCTGTTTCTCTGTACTGTTTTCTTTTTTGCCCCACAAAAGACAGAAATGCAAGGTAATTATCTAATATTAATAATCTAATCCTACCTGAAGGCAATATACTCATCTGCTCATTAGGTACAATTGGAGAATTAGATTAATTTTACATTATTACTTTTTTTTTCCAAAGTTAATATATTAACTACAAGTAACTAAAGAAACGCAGGCTCTGGTTTATGATTAAACATGAGACTCAATTATGATTGCATTTTATAACGCCTCTCATCAGCTGTTGATCTGCCTTATAGCGTTTTCTTTTTTTCCCACAAAAGACACAAATATACTATAGTACAGTTATTTAATAATTCTACCTGAAGGCAATATACTCATCTTCTTTTTAGACAATGTTCGTGATACTCATCTTCTCATCAAGAACTGTTAGTGCTATATTTATAAAGAAAGCTCTGATATTATAAAATGTTATGGACAATGTTTAAATCTATTTTAAAATAGATACATACATGCATGAGGAAAAAGGATGAAATTCAGTGTTTAGAAAGAAAAATAACACAAATGACACGTGACGAGAATTTATAGATTGTTTAAAAACAAAATTCAAAAGATAGTTTCCACCAAATGTCCTAAATGACAAGCTCAACAATAGATTGAAAAATAATACATTTGACTTTCAGAATTTTCGATAAGAAAACGACACAAAACCCTAGCTTCCTGATTCACATTAACTTTCTATATTAGTCAACCCCGAAATGCCCGGAGTCATACATGCAGGTGATTTTTTTCCTTCTATAAATAAAATTTTCCGTTATCTCTAGTCTAATAAATCATGATCTAAAAATGCGACCAAGGAAAGAGAGTCTAGCCTTAAGGCCCTTCGAAATGTGATGTGCAACAACACTACAAAGACCAATTTTGCAAGAAATTCAAAACTGTTATATATTTCGATATCGTGTGAACAGTTAATGGTTTTCTATACAAGCCGCAAATAAAATAAAAAACAGATATAAAAGAACGAAAAGTTTTTGTTTTGCTGCCAGTTCGTTTTTGTATGCACCATCGGGATATTAAGTTTGGGAGGAAAAATTTAATTTGAGACCTCGAAACCGGTTTATTCCGGTTTTAGCTGCAGGGCGGCGATGAACTGTTTGCCCCTTTATATCGTATTTACGATTGAGTTTGCGCCCCAGCGTTTTTGTAAACAGCCCTGATTGGCCTGAAGGCAGTTTGTTGGATAACAGCATTGTTAAACTCCCTCGATTTTTTTTCCTGGCAAAATTGAAATTTTTCAGTTTGCATTTGTTGAGTATAATGACTTCAGGATATTAGAAAATTTTCAATAGGATGTAAATTAAGATAGGGAAAAAAATGTGTATACCCGTTTTGATTGAATGTTTTCATTATGCAGAAAAACGTGTCTTAATAATATGATTTTTAGATTAGTTTTTTTTATTTTTCTGACTGGAATATTTTAAATAAGATTATTGTGACTTATTAGTTTAGAAAAAATGCTAACCATATGGAAAAATATAATTTCTAATGCATTGCATCTAAAAAGTGACCTAGGAGGTCTGGTCCTAATAATATAATATAATTTAGTTCAAATTATGATATGGGAAACATTTATAAAAAAAAACATTAAAAAAACCAAACGACGAATTTGTAAAAGTTAATCAACATGCAGGCTCTGGTTTATGGACTGCTTCTTCAGAAACAGAGAGACTCAATTTGATGAATCAAATTATGGAAAACACGTTAATTAGATTGAACTTGTAACGAATTTGTAACTGTAATCAAAGACATGACTTGGCTCTGGTTTTATGGACTGCTTTTTCAGAAACAGAGAGACTCAATTAATTGATGAATCAAATTATGCTCAATTTTGATTAAACACGAGACTCAATTAGGATTGAACTTGTAACGCCTCTCTTCGGCTATCTATCTGCCTTATAGAGTTATCTTTTTTCCCTACAAAAGATAAACTCATGTTTGGGAAAATTGCAACACCATCAAGGACTTACGCGAGGGAGCTGAAATTTTCAGGAAATGCAAATTAGCGCATGATATGCAAACGATTAGAATTTCAAATCCGTAGCGCATGCGTATGCTGAGCAGCGCCCTCTAAACGGCGGATGGATCCGAATAAATAGATGGTTGTAGCGAGGCGTGTATGGTTATCGGTGGTTATCTGCTAGTGGTAAACGTTAGCTCAATCGTTACTTATGCCTCTTCGACGAAAGAGAGCGAGATTTGAACAACTTACAGAGTTTAAACGGGGGAGAATCGTCGGCCTTCCTGAAGCTGGATTGTCTTATCGTGCAGTAGCCGCTCGTGTGCAGCGTAACAGCAGCACAGTGATGCGTCTTTGGAAGAAATGGACGGACGAGTGTCGGACAACTCGGAAATACGAGAATGGACCCCGAAATGTGACGTCAGCTCGCGATGATAGACACCTGGTCCGCATGGCGCTGACGGACCGTACAGCTTCCTCTAGACAATATGCAGCACGGTGGTCAATAGGTACAGGTGTTTTATTGTGGGCTTCATCAATTCGTAGACGTCTGCTGCAGCGTGGACAGCGCGTAAGGACTCCTTTATACAGGATCCCTCTCACGCTAAACCATCGCCGCCTGCGGCTGGCCACAATGGGCCGCTCAGCCTAGAGACTGGTGTGCTGACTGGCAGCATGTCCTGTTTTCTGACGAATCCCGCTTTAATTTGTGGTACCATGATGGCCGCATTCGTGTCAGACGCTATGCCGATGAACGCCACCTTCCGGAGTGAATTATCGAACGCCACAGTGGACAAACACCCGGAGTTATGGTCTGGGGTGCTATACCATACCATGGACGACCTCAATTGCTAAGAATTGTGGCCAATCTGAACAGCAACCGATACATCAGTGAAGTTCTACAACCCCAAGCTGTTCCCTTCCTTCAAAGCTCGCCAGGCGCTGTATTTCAACAGGACAATGCCCGCCCTCATATCGCTAGGACTGTTCAATCCTTCTTTGCAACGCGGCAGGTACAGCTTCTTCCTTGGCCTACGTATTCCTCGGATATGTCGCCGATTGAATATGTGTGGGATTTCGTTGGTCGGTGTCTCACTCGTGATTCTCGTCCTGTTGCCTCTGCAGACGAACTTTTGGTGCGCATACAAACAATATGGAATGCTCTTCCTCAGGCAGGCATTCAAAATTTATTTGATTCCATGCCACGTCGTGTAGCAGCACTTATTGCAGCCAGTGGTGGCTACACAAAATACTGATTCCGATCTCTTGTTATTGTTTGTTTGCTTTGAACATTTAGAGCATTTGAACTTTGAACATGTTTACCACTACCACTAAACTGTGTATTAAATTTCATTCAATTATGACGATTCCTTCATGGTGTTGCAATTTTCACAATCATGAGTTTACAAACATAGGACAGCTATTTAATAGTTCTACCTGAAGACAATATACTTTTCTTATTGGACACGGTTCAGGATAACCACCTTCTCATTAAGGACTGTTCGTGCATTGTTTATTAAGAAAGCCCTGATATTAAAAAAGCTGTTAAAACGAAGTCTAAACATATTTTTTTTATCTAAATCTGTATTTAATTATTCCATTCGATAGTAAATTATATTGCTCTTATAATATTTAATTTTTTTCTGTAGTATATGATTTACTCTATAAGAAGTTGGGTCTCAATTGTGACTATGACAGTATTTGTAATGCTTCTCACAGGCTGTTGATCTACCTTATAGTGCTTTCTTTTCTCCAGACAAATATAGGATAGTTATTCAATAGACCTACCTGAAGGTGATATACTCATCTGCTCATCAGGGACAATTTGAGAAATATACTAATTTTGCATTATTATTGTTTTTGGCAAAATTAATATATTAACTGCTAGTAATCAAAGACGCACAGGCTCTGTTTTATGGGCCTCTTTTTCAGAAAGGAGAGACTCAATTGTGCCTATCATTGTATTTGAAACGCCTCTAAGCGGCGACTTGCTTTGTACCTAGTGCTTTCTGGTTGTATTTCCACAAAAGACACAAATGTAGGGCAATTACCAATAGTCCTACGTGAAAGCCATATGACCATCTGCTCATAAAGAACAAATTGAGGAATAGACTAATTTTTCATTATTATTTTTTTGGCAATTTAGTATATAAACTGCAAGTTTCAGAAGCCAAGTATAGTATGCTTTATAAATCTTTTTCTCAGAAACGGAGAGACTCAATTGCGTATATGATCGTATTTGTAACGCCTCTCATCGCCTTAACTTGCCTTAAATGTAGTGCTAGCTGGTTGTTTTTTCACAAAAGACACGAATATAAGACATTTATTCAATAGTTCTACCTGCAGGTATTATATTCATCTTCTTATCAAGGACTGTTCCTGATACCCATCAGGGGCTGTGCGTGCTATGTTTATTAAGAAAGCCCTGATATTAAAAAAAGTTACTGACAATGTTTAAATCTGTTTTAAAATAGATACATACATGCATGAGAAAAATGGATAAAATTCAGTGTTTAGTAAAAAATTATGACACAAATGACACACGACGAGAATTTATGGATCGTTTAAAAACCAAATTCAAAAGATAGTTTCCCCCAAATGTCCTAAATGACAAGCTGAACAATAGATTGAAAAATAATACATTTGACTTTCAGAATTTTCGATAAGAAAACGATGCAAAACCCTAGCGTTCCGATTCACATTAACTTTCTATATTAGCCAACCCCAAAATGCCCGGAGTCGTACATGCAGTTGATTTTTTTTCCCTCTATAAATATATTTTCCGTTATCTCTAGTCTAATAAATCAAGATCTAAAAACGCGACCGAAGAAAGAGAGTTTAGCCTTAAGGCCCTTCGAAATGTGATGTGCAACAACACTACAAAGACCAATTTTATAAGAAATTCAAAAATTGTTATATATTTCAATATCGTGTGAATAGTTAATAGTTTTCTATACAAGCCGCAAATAAAATAACAATAGATAGAAAAGAACGAAAAGTTTTTGTTTTGCTGCCAGTTCGTTTTTGTATGCACCATCGGGATATTAAGTTTGGGAGGAAAAATTTAATTTGAGACCTCGAAACCGGTTTATTCCGGTTTGTGGCTGCAGGGTGGCGATGAACTGTTTGCCCCTTTATATCGTATTTACGATTGAGTTTGCGCCCCAGCGTTTTTGTAAACAGCCCTGATTGGCCGGAAGGCATTTTGTTGGATAACAGCATTGTTCAACTTCTTAGATTTTTTTTCGGCCAAAATTGAAATTTTTCAGTTTGCATTTGTTGAGTATAATGACTTCAGGATATTAGAAAGTTTTCACTAGGATTTAAATTGAGATAGGAAAAAAAAAAAAAAACGTGTAAAGCAGTTTTGACTGAATGTCTTCATTATGCAGAAAACGTGTCTTAATAATAGGAGAAGGAGACTTTTAGATTAGTTTTTTTTTCTCTGACTGAAATATTTTAAATAAGATTATTATGAATCATTAGTTTAACAAAAATACTAAACATGTGCAAAAACACAATTTCAGATGTATTGCAACTGAAAGGGGAGCTGGAATGGTTTGGTGCTAATAAACTAATGTAATTTAGTATAGATTCTGATGGAAAACAAAGCGTATATGGGAAACAAAGTAGAATTTCTGATGGCCGATATGGGCACGACAAATTTGTGTCTGAAAAGATATTCCCAGTCGCTTGCAAGAGAAGGAATGATAGGTTGAGTTGAGTTTGTCTTTCTATAGTTATTTTGCGCAAACTTTGGGCTACTTTGGGATCGGAAACTACGTTTAACGTGGATTCTGAACCACTAATGAACTTCTATGCGACTGCCTGAATATGAAACTGATGCTTGTGATACCAAAGGCTATAGCACTAGCCAATTGGCCATCAGGGCCGCAAAAGAATAGGAGGAGAGTAGAGGATGCTCATCGCTTTGGGGTTCCAGTTTTGAAGATGCTGATCACAAATCACAATAATGAAATACGTCCAATATCTTAAACTAAATGGCAGTTTTTATATGAAAAGTTTTATTTTTATTTAAATGCACTATTTTATTTAAATTCTATATCTAATATTTAATAATTCTTAAAAAATAAAAAATTATCTAAAAAATTTAAATATTTAAACTTTTTGATATTTTTCATGCAGTTTATTAAAATGCACTGATCTTATAACCAAAACTGATGTTCACAGAATAAAGACAAATAGTAATAACATTCTACAAATTTTTATACCAGTACAGTCATAAACTTTTTAATAATCTTGCTGAAAATTGCGGAAATCAGAAACTGAGGAATTCATGTTGAAAGATTAAAATACAATTTAAATGGTCTTTTTTGACATTTACATTTTTTTGTTACTGGGGCCGTAATTTATATTCAAATGCGATTTGTTTAAAAGGTATCTCAGATCATGCATTATTTTTTAAAAATCTATTTTTTGACCAAGTTAGTGACAGTTTAGTGACAAAGTTATGTGACCCCGTAAAAATTTGTAAAGCAGTTTAAGGGTGTTTCCATAAGACTAGTTTAATGACACAATTTTTAATTATTATTATTATTTAACAACATAATGATTTGTTACGTTATAATGATAAGTATTATTATTTAACTACATAATTATTTGTTACGTTATAAGGATAAGTATTATTATTTAACTACATAATTATATGTTACGTTATAATGATTATTTAACTACATAACTATTTGTTATGCTATAATATTTATTATTATTACAAGTTGCAACTGAGCCGACTTGTGGATCAGTGACAACATGTGCCGCTGGTGAGCATTAGGGATACTACTACTACACCACAGCACATCACTGTGCCTATAGCTGAGATGCTACTATACAGTTTGGGAATGATGTGGGTGAGAAGTCTGACTGGGCTCTGTGACTCTCTTCAGTCATATGAGACAGAGGCCTACGGCTTAAAGGGATTCTGAACCACTACAAACATCCATGGCACAGCCGAAAGCGTGGCACTGATCGCCAGAATGCTAGACACTCGGCCATTCAGGCCCCGAGCATTACAATCCGCTGACGGCTTTGTCGTAGATATTGTCTCAAAAAAAACGAATTGATGGCTTTTGTGATGTTCGGCATCTTTCCTCGTTAGTCAGACTACCTGGTAGGAATTTTCCTGGTTTTCTCCCATATGATACACAAAAGTGGGGTAGCTCCCCCCAAAAGTCACTTTTCTTCTCCTTCAGACACGAAGCCAAGTCATACTTCTACGCGCGGATGCTCCATCTCGACAGAAACTTCCTCTTCTTCCTTCAGAACACACGGGTTCATGGACTTAATGTTGTTGTCGACCAAATAGAATAAGAAATATTATTTATGTAGTGCAGTTAAAATATTGAATGCTCAGAGCGAAATATAATCGTTTGAAGTATTATCGTAAAATTACTAAAATTAAAAATTACTGAATTAAAATTACTAAACTAAATTACTAATTACTGAAATTACTAAAATAGCTGTAAATTACTAATTAAAAAAGTACTAAATTAAAATTACTAAACTAAATTACCAATTACTAAAATTACTATAAATTACTATTTGTTAAAAATTTTAAAAATTACTAAAATTACTATAAATTACTATTTGCTAAAAATTTAAAAAATTACTAAAATTACTAGAAATTACTATTTGCTAAAAGTTTTATAAATTACTAAAATTACTTATTAAATAAATTGACAATAAAAATTACTAAATTAAATTACTAATTATTAAAATTACTTATTACTAACTAAACTGACTATAATAAAAATTACTATTGCAAAATTCAAAAATGCTTACATTTTTAGCGAATTAAAATGAGTACTTATCACTCAGACACAAAAAATTTATTGCATTCAGTATTATTATACTTACTGCAATAAAAAGCTTGTAGAAGTCATATAAATTCGTCTGGCGTATAAATTTAAATATCTTCAATTCATATAAAGAATAAAGAAATCAAATCTTTAATAATATTTTAAAATTTACGAAAAGTCTTCCATAACAAATGCCACAAACAGCATACGGTTTAAATTTTAAAAACCAGAAATATTTAAATAAACCCTATACAACAATTCAGAGTTTATGCAAATGCAAAATAGAATCTGCATTTAAGATTAATACTGCTTTAAACCCAAACTTCAGAAATAGGAAAAGCTTCATGCGTTTTCAAAAAGTTTAATCCAAGGTACATGGATACGTCAAACTAGTCAACAAACGTTAATCTCTTCTTTAGAGATACAGTCCTCGAGAAAAACCATTTGTTTGCATTTTAAAGGTCCTTTTTTTTTTGTAAGCCAGTCAGTTTTGAAGAAATTATCAGATAGAATAAAATATCCTTGAAGAGATATCTCTTCGTAATTTTTATTTATTGTAGAATAGAGAAAAGAAAGGGGGTTTGATGTCTGATAAATAATTTATTTGCATCCGTTCAAATATTCAGATTTAAAGGAATTTTTTTTTTCATTTGGGGATTACTGTAGAATTTATATCAGCTTTTAGAATACAATTTATGATGAACAGCTTGAAAATTAAATTTACATAAAATAATGAATTTGCATTTATTAATTTTCGTTGTGGATTTTGTTCCTTTGTTGTCTATTGCACCACAAATATGCTTTAAATTAAGAGATTATAAGTTCGGTCTTCAAGTCTTTCATAAAATTTCTTCAAAAAGGTAGGTTTGGTTTGTCACTCTATGGTCATTTTTTGGTTTTTCATCTACGGTCACTTAAGGGAAAATAGACTTGGACGTACAGTTTAACGTGGATCCCGAACCACCAACAAACATCCATGCCACCGCCAGGATTCGAACATGAAGCGTGTTTTATTAAGAGGATCTATATTGATTGGGTCACTCCAGACTCAATTTTTTTTTAAGTCCAGAATAAACTGATAGAAAATTATAAAAAAAGTGATTTATGATCACATCAAAGGAAAAGGTTTTGTTTTTGTAGAGTGACTTGACAATAAAATCACCGTAACTCTATTTACATAATTACGATATTAAACATTTATTCCAAAAAGAAATTACATTTAATGAATTTAAAAAGGACTAATTTAGGCTGAGTAACTTGCTCAGAAAAAAAAAAAATTAAAATATAAATTTTTAGTTTAGTATTTTAATTTTTAAGATTAGTAAAATATAAGAAGTAATTTAACAGTTAAAAGATTAAAATTTAGATAAAAATTAAATAATTTGGAAGGACAATTTACCTTTGCTCATTGTAGAAGTTTCAATTCTAGAGGTGGACTCAAAAAGGCGGAAGGATTCGAACATGCAGCCTGTAGTACCAAAGGTCTGAGTGATAGGCAAATAGGCCCTCAGGCCGCTCAGAAAGGTAGGTGTTTGATACATGACTTATTGACAACGTGTGCAACTGAAGGAAAGATCACGGTTCTAATTTGCAGGTGATGTTAGAAGCAGTCACTGCTTTCAGATACGAGTAGATTCGATGGCGATTGTGACAATATATGTAAAGCTACTCAACCCGATAACTTGATAGGAGTTTGACCCGGTAATTTAATATTAATCATCATCATCATCATTGGCTCAACAGCCTAGTGTGGGTCAAGGCCGTCTACCTATTGGTAGATTTCGAGACGAGAGGTGTTTTTCTTTTTATACGGGATAGAGTTGTTAGGTCTACGCCCAACGCTCAACAGTCGTATGACACAGCAACCTACGGCTTAAAGTGGATTCCGAACCACTACAAACATCCATGGTATCGCCGGGACTCGAACCCGAACCTGTGGTACCGAGCGCTAGAGCGCTAGTCACTCGACCATTCAGACCCAATTTAATATTAACAAGCGAACAAAATTCACAACAATGGAAATTAAATGCAAATTCATTATTTTATGTGACTGGAATTTTCATGCTCATTATCACAAATTGTATTCTAATAGCTCATATAAATTCTGCATTAATCTTCAAATCAGAAAAAAAATTTTCCTTTAAAGTTGAATATTTGAACACACGCAAATAAATTATTTTTCAGACATCAAACACTTTTCTTTCTCTATTTTATTAAAGATAAAAATTACGAAATTACAGTTTACGACTACAGTTTAACGTGGATTCCTAACCACTAACAAACATCCCTACCACCTCCAGGATTCGAACCTGAAACATGTGGTGTCAAAGGCCAGAGTGCTAGCCAATTAGGCTATCAGGCCGCTCAAATAGGTAGGTGCTTGATACTTGATCTAATGGTAACGTGCGCAATCAGAGTGAAGGTTTGGTTTGTCACTGTACGGTCATTTTGTGCACACTTTGGGCTAATTAGACCGGGAACTACAGTTTAAAGTGGATTCTGAACCACTCACAAACATCCATGCCACCACCAGGATTCGAACCTGAAGCCTGTGATACCAGCTGCCACAGCGCCATCAGGCCGCACTAGAGTGAAGGAGATCACACTTCTAATCCGCTGGTGATGCTCGGAGCAGTGACTGCCTTAAGAAACGAGGAGACTCGATGGCGAATATGGCAGCGTGCATAAAGCATCTCTGCCTGATAATTTGATAGGAATTTGACAAGCCGATAGTTTAATTTGAACTAAGGAACAAAATCCAAAACGAAAATTAAATGCAAATTCATCATTTTATGTGATAGAAAATTTCAGGCTGTTTTGTGTAAATACTCTTCGAAATCTCTGTTACGTCCCTTGGTCACATATGTGGAATTCAGTTTTTTATAATTGTAATTATTATCAGTAATTAAAAGAACAAAAATTTGCTAATAAATTATTCACTACAGAATCAACAAGAAAAATACAAATCTTATGGTTTGACTGCGCTGATAACAGTATTTACAGTGTACAGTTGGGAATATAAAAATTGCGTAAATCTGTATTTCGATATCAAAAGTTGTGGGAATAATTGAACAAATAGTTAGTATTTGATGAAGGTATTACTAGATTAATTAAACATACGGAGTTTTAATAACTAATTCCCGGAATATAAATGAATAATTTATGCCCAAATGTATGAAATTATTTCACTTATAAATTACGATTGACGCATAACGGAGTAAATCGTAATAAAACAAAAATTAAGTCATTTTTTTCTTATAAAGAAATCGTCCCTGAAGAGATTAAATAAAAATATTAATCTCGCAATCTAGTTCTGTCTACCTTATGTGCTTCAAAGTTAATTCCTTTACTTTTGCTCCTTTGCGTTATCCTACAGCGCGGTGATAAAATTTTACCCAAGCTTTATTTAGTGAATACATTTAAATTCAAGATCAGGGAACAAAATGCTATGTTCAGTGTTAAAAATTAAGATGTTATGTTCAACAATAAAATAAGAGTCTTGCTCAATGTTAAAAAATAAAATGTTATGGTCAAAACGAAACAAAAATATTTCGATGTTAAAAATAATAAACTGAAGTGACAAAAGTCATGGGATAGCAATATGCAAATTTTCAGATGGCAGTAGCATCGCGTAGAACAGGTATAAATGCGCAGAGCTTTCATTTCTGTTCAAGTTATTCATATGAAGAGGTTTTGACGTGATGATGACCGCACGACGGGAATTAACAGACTTTGAACGCGGAATGTTAGTTGGAGCTAGACGCATGGGTCATGCCATTTCGGAAATCGTTAGGGAATTCAACATTCCCAGATCCACTGTGTCAAGATTGTGCCGAGAGTATGAAATTTCAGGCATAACATCCCACCATGGACAGCGCAGAGGTCGACCGCCTGCACTTAACGACCGAGACCGGCGACGTCTGCAAAGAGTCGTAAATTCTAACAGACAAGCAACACTGCGTCAAATAAGCGCAGAAATCAATGTGGGACGTACAAGGGACTTGTCTGTTAGAACTGTGCGGAGAAATTTGGCTTTCTTGGGCTATTCCAGCAGAAGACCGACTCGAGTGCCTTTACTGACAGAACGACATCGCTTGCAGCGACTCTCGTGGGCACGTGAGCATATCGGTTGGTCCCTAGATGAATGGAAAACCGTGGCCTGGTCCGATGAGGCACGATTTCAGTTGGTAAGAGCTGATGGTAGGGTTCGAGTGTGGCGCAGACCCCACGAAGCCATGGACCCAAACTGTCAGCAAGGCACTGTTCAAGCTGGTGGGGGCTCCGTAATGGTGTGGGCTGTTTTTTCATGGTATGGACTTGGTCCTCTGGTGCGACTGGACCGAACATTGACTGGAAATGCTTATGTTCAGCTACTTGGAGATCACTTGCAGCCATTCATGGACTTCATGTACCCAAACAACGATGGGATTTTTATGGATGACAATGCGCCATGTCACCGGGCCACAACTGTTCGCGATTGGTTTGAAGAACATTCTGGACAATTCCAACGAATGATCTGGCCACCTAGATCGCCCGACATGAATCCCATCGAGCATTTATGGGACATCATCGGGAGGTCTGTTCGTGCCGAAAATCCTGCACCATCAACGCTTTCACAATTATGGACGTCTATCGAGACAGCATGGCTCAATATTCCTGCAGAAGACTTCCAACGACTTGTTGAGTCCATGCCACGTCGAGTTGCTGCACTTCGCCGGGCGAAAGGAGGTCCGACACGATATTAAGATTTATCCCATGACTTTTGTCACTTCAGCGTATGTTATTTTCAACGAAGAGGCAAGAATGTTATAATCAATGTTAAAAAATAAAATGTGACGGTCAACAAAGAAACAAGAACGTTATGATCAATGTTAAAATGTAAAATGTTATGGTCAACAAAGAACCAAGAATATTTCAGTGTTAAAAATAAAATACTATGGTCAACAAAGAAACAAGAATGTTATATTCAAAGTTAATAATAAAATGTTTAAAAGGAAGTAAGAATATTATATTTAGTGTTTGGAATTGGAATTACTGGAACAAAATGGCTAGAACATGACAAAAACGATAAGTCCTGCATTTACTCTAAATGTTGTAAATAAACTGTAAAAAATTAAAATAAATCCATAATATCAAAACATAAAGCCTCAAGAAAACTACTAAGTTATTAAAACAAGTATTAATATTCAATATTTGCAAAAAGAAGCTGTGTACAAAAATACAAAATAATAGCCAAGAATGTAATAATGTTTGTTGCGTATTTCATTGAACACAATATCCCATTTTCTAACATTGAAAACCTAATGAAAGTCTTTTTTGTTTGTTTTTTCCTCCACTCTTAAGGCTCGTGCTCACCAAGGCGACAAGATGCAAGCGAAAAAATTTGGCCCATCACTAGCCTCACCGCGGTCGCCTGAAACCGGTTTGCAGTCCACCGCTTGGAGTTGAACGACTTTCAACTCGAAGCGGTTTTTCACTAGGCGTAATGCTATTTCTGACGTTTCGCTGTGAAGGGGTCGAAAAAATTTTGTCGCTTGCCTCTTGCATCTTCACGTCTCTCGCCTCGGTGGGAACGAGCCTTTAACCCCCGTATTTAGGTAAGGGATTACCCTTACCAGTTAGAAAGGTGAAGATCTAATAAAAGTCTGCAACTTAGCCCTTCCTCACAGCAAAGTTGCTAACAACTATTAGTGGGACGAACGAAACTGCTTACTTGCTATATTCAATATGAAATAGATATATAATTTAATATGGAACAGCTCTGAGGGAAATGTATTACTGAGCTATGCAAGATATGAGAATTTTATATAACAATTGGCGATAGTACAGACATCTCTACTATATAGATTTTGAGCTGGAAGAGTTGTTGGCTAATATGACATCGTGATTATGATGCCATATGATTGTTAAACAAGTAAAATAGAAATGTAGTAAAATTTGGGAGCGATAATTGTTCTTCTGTGATAGGGAAATAGAATCTTTCAAAATTGCTTTAAAATAATGTTCCATTGATTTTAGTCATGGAATTTGCAATTGTTTGTTTTCAACGAATCTGCAAAGGTTTGCCTTCATATTTAAAAGCATTTAAAAATGTTACTGCATATTATTAAAAATTCTTTCAACAGCAGCATGCTTTTATCCTTATTTAGGAACTAGCTAATACTTTTATCCATAAAATCTCCAAACTATGCCTAATAAGATGGCTATCAAATTTCATCTATATTATGCATAGAAATACATAAGATTAAGAGTAAATAATGCTAAATTTTATATTTGTTTTACGCTGATGATGGCCTGATGATTGAATGGCTAGCGCTCTCCTGTTTGGTATGACCAGGTACAGGTACGGTGCTCGGTACCACAGGTTTCGAGTTCGAGTTCCGGCGGTGCCATGGATGTTTGTAGTGGTTCGGAATCCATTTTAAGTGGTAGGTTCCGGTCTAATAGGATCGTAGACAGTTGTGTGGGTAGTGTTACTAGCGTCCACATGATATCTTAAAGCTACACGTGCCCCCGGGTAGTGCTAACTGAGTAACAGCGGTGCAGCACTTGCTTATGGCATGAAAATTAACTGTCTCTACATTAGAACAACAACACTATCTGTTTTACTTAATCTTGATAACAATTATTTAAAAAAAATTATATGCGTTTAAATAAGTGTTTATTTATTTTTTTATTATATCAATTAAACATTTAATTTTAACGATTCTTACTAGTAAATCATTAAAACTTAAATTAAATTTTACATAAATAAAAGTTTGTAATTTAAAAAAAAGGAATGTGGTAATAAGGGTTATACGATTAGAAAAATAATGATTTTCTATTTGTTCATATAAAAAAATGACTACGTTATTAATTGCATAGAATATGAAAAGTCATGAAAGAATGATCGATCATATTGCTTCCTTTTTGTGAGGTCACCCAAGTCACAAGACAATGAATTAAATACAGAAAAGCCTGGTAATCTAATTCGATGAATCAAAATAAAATAATCTAGTGAGGGATATTGACAAGAATGTCGTTTGATTAAAACTCACCTGTATGAGGGAGGTCTCCCATCTGGGGATGACAAACATAAAAAACAGCAGAAAGTCATAGAGGGATATCAATTACTCACCACCTGGTCCGAAGAAGTTAACTACCTCACCCATCCCTTGCATTCTTTTCCGGGAAAAAAAACGGGAAAAAAATATCCTGAGCAGAAGAAGATTGATTCGCGAATCATCCATCTCTCCACCGAGGGTCTCCTGCGATTCATCAGGACCTGGTGTCTGCAAAAGAATGGAGGGACCCTTTTTTCTTTTGTTTAGTTCTTTGATTTCCCGTAGAGACAATCTGTGCAGCAAAGTTCAGATTTACGAGTAGTAATATTTCTTTACGAAATGGATTGTTCCTTGCCCAATTCTGGCTCAACTGTAACGTGCAAAGTTTAGAATCCGCTTACAGCGTCAGTAAGGCCTAAAGGCCAATGGACTAGCGCTCTGGCTTTTGGTACCACAGGCTTCAGTTTCGAATCCTCACGGTGTCATGGATGTTTGTGAGTGGTTCGGAATCCCCGTTAAGCTGTAGGTCCCGGTCTAATTAGCTCAACGCGTGAATAAAATTAGTGTAGAGCGACAAACCACACTATCCCTAATAAAAAAAATATACAATTTTAGCAATATCATATGTAGAAATGTATTAGACAAAGAGTAAATAATACTCAATCTTATACCTATTTTACCTAATATTTTTAAAAACTATTTAAAAAAAATTATATGCCTTTAAATATAAGTGTTTGTTTATTTTTCTTATTAATTCATTTTATCATTTAATTTTCCCGATTCTTACTAATAAATCATTAAAACTGAAATTAAATTTTATGTAAATAAAAGTTTGTAATTTGAAAAAAAAATATTGCGTTAAAAGTAGGTTATATTAATAGAAAAATAAAAAAATTTTCATTTGTTCATATAAAAAGAAGTCTAGGTTATTAGTTGCATAGAATATGAAAAGAAATAAAAGAATGATCGATCATAAGGACAAAAAATTGCTTCCTTTTTTGTGGGTTCACGCAGGTCGCAAGACAATGAATTACATAGGAACTATATATAGGTTATAACTGTGCTGGAAACATTTCTTAAAGAACTGCTGTATGTATAACTGCTGAAACATTACTAAGGAACTGCTATATTTAATTCCTATTTGAAATTGAGAAAACTTGAATGGAACACTCATGCATAAAGTTGCCTGGGAATAAGCAGCCACTGCATCGATGCAAATTTAAATAGGGCTTTATGATATTTTGGCACAATCTCAAAGGACACAAAGCCTTACAAGGAAAAATTTTGCGATTTGGGATCCACCTTATAATAATATTTATTTTTTCCAGAGACCCTGGTATGGCCATTGATGTATTTGATGGAAAGTGATAATCTTGCTGTCTGGCAGATGGGAGGAGGGAGCGTCCGCCCACTGCACAGACATCCTGGGGACCTGAGGAACATGTGGAACTCTCGGGAAGCCAGATTTCCCGCCCCATCTGCCGCAATCCCAGACGAGTCTCGACTCCTCTCCCACCTTCCAGGATTGGGCCACCCGTACAGCAAGATGGCGATGGGCCGTGTGCGCAGAGCGGCGACTCAGATGGAGCAAGTGAATCTCAACTGAAATGAAAACAAAATTTTTCAGATTGTGAAATACATATACTGCCCACACAGTGATTAAATGAATAATTCACCCTTGAAAAGACAAAAAAATGAATTTTTCTGGAGTAAAATGTGGACATTTATGATGCAAATGTCAGAAGAAAGGTTTGTACCGAATATAGGTCACAAGTTCTTTTATTTTTGCACATGTTAGTTTGGAAATGGCGTGAGGATAACAGAGACCACTTGGTTTGGCTTTGTTTAGTCGGTCATCTTTTTGAAAACCACACAGAGGGTTAAAACAGATCAGATCACCTCGTTATAGTTTAACGTGGATTCGAACCATCAACAAACAGATTCAAGTTGATCGCCAGGTTTGAAACTTGTGCTCGTGGTAAAACGAACAACGAAAGTAAACCATTAATTGACCGTCGTAGGGCCGCCGTAGAAACCATAACATACAACATTATTAGTTCATCTATGCTTGAATTCTTCAGTTCAGAAAATCCAACTCACTAGTCTTCTCATAAATTCCCTAAGATAGCTGAAGTAATTTTTTAAATGGCAAGTTAAATGACACATTTTTAAAATAAAATAAACGAAACAAAAACTAATCACCTGAAAATGTAGAAATGGACATGTGTGTGAAAAACAAAAGATTCGAAACCAAATTACTTAATCATTGTTCTTAATGCAGCTGGCAATACAGAAGTTAATTTTATGGTTAAACAAGAGCTGCACCGTTGTTACCTGATTTAGCACTACCCAGGGCCATGTGTA
This sequence comes from Caerostris darwini, assembly GCA_021605075.1. NCBI lineage: Eukaryota > Metazoa > Arthropoda > Arachnida > Araneae > Araneidae > Caerostris > Caerostris darwini. Next base: position 1,173 of record BPLQ01012858.1, on the reverse strand, counting down.
GCTTGAAGATATGTTACGGCGAATAACACTACCCCCCACAAAACTCAGCGGCGTTCCTTATTACATAGGATTGGAACCTACGGTTTAAAAGCTGATTCCGAAGCAAACTATTACAAATATCCATGTTAAAGCAGGATTCGAACCTGTGGAACTCGAGCGCCAGGAGTTTCGCCATAGCCACCTGGGCTTGCTAAGGCCCCTATACTTATCAATGATGACACTAAAAATGATTTGGTTGTTACAGTCCATATTTATAAAATACTTCCAAATAGCTGAATCTCATTTAAATGACTTTTCATCGGAGATTGCTACAATTACTATCCACCGAAGTAAGCACATTAAAAAGCAAACAAGATAAGGTTGCCCATACTATTTACATCTGTTTCGAAAGTGCCGCGCCGCCAGTTGTACGCCCCTTTTCCAATAGGCTTTTGGCACAATGCAAAATATGGTGTGTATAACCAGAAGTTCTAGGGAACATTATGTTTATTCCCAAAAGCAGGGAAAAAAATGAGACAGCCCAAATCAAGAACTATAAATAGCAGAAAAAAACTCATTTTGAAGTTGTCCTCTCCCCAAAATGAAAATGAATAGACTAAAATATGGAATTGGACTTGTCTGATTTTTAATTTCTGTTACTGTGAGTAAAAAGGTACTTCGATGAATCTAATTAGTAGAATAAAAATATATTTGAAGAGAAGTAGATTCATACTCACCCCGACCTGAGATTTAATACACTATAACGTCTTGTAAGTATTTCTTCGGATGTAATTTTAGTAGAATGAAAATATCGACATTGAGCAAAAGACAAATATCTGGATGCTGCTTATTTGTGGTATAATTAATATCAAACTAAAGAAAAATAAATAATACTATGTTTGTTATAAAGTGAAGGATTTCTGAGCAGTAGACCAAATTTCTTCAGAAAAAATGAATAAAATGAATTTGGGAACCCAAGTCATTGGGATGAGCAATCTTAGAACGTCACAGACGGAATATAACAAATGGAAGATAAGTGAATATTTTTATTAAGTAAATGCTTATTATTATAAAATAATGGCTACAGATCAAACAGCATAGAAGTGATAGCAATATCAACCATCATCAGCCAAAGATTGAATATTGCATTGTATAGTACTGATTAAATTGATGAAAATGGGGTATGGATTTGTC